>JASFAX010002944.1:0-44140 GCA_030737875.1 Allium sativum | reverse complement strand
AAGTTTAACATCGTCACAAACATAGATTTGAAAATAAATCTCTCTCCTAGAGATAATCTTCCAACGCTTATCACATTTGGAATATATATCACAAAGATAACTAAATCGATACTACCTAGAGATGCAGTAAGGAAAATAGGAATATCAACATGACTGACCCTTCGGGTCGCAAGAAGTCTCAAAAATTAGTCCATCACATAACTTAGCCCGATCATTTTCTTCTTGTAGTCAAAATAGCCCCCAACTAGCTAACTAATCCATCCTCCAAATTCTCCTATCTTAAAACCTTAGAATATAAGCACCTCAATAGAACTTTTCTACTAGTGCAAAAACCGGGATAACCAATTATATGGTCGATCTATCTAGACCCAAAACCAAACCATAAACATCTCTTTAATCAAGATTTCTAGTTTCAACCCCGACTCACTATAGATAATTAAGTCGATCTCCCTACGGGGTTCAGATACTACTACTGGGCCAAAGTTCAAAACAGTCAACTAGTGCTATCATCACACCCTCGGGGATTCACTATATTTGTAAAGGAAATCTTTGTTAGGCTTACAATACAGATGCCCCCACATGACTCAACTCATCTCAATGTGGTTGTGGCCCTATGTAGCTACCCCACCTAATATGTCAAAGGAAAAGGGACAAAATATTCCTAAACCAAATTGGAAAACTAGACAGAACTAAAGATGGATAACATTCTTTCTTTCACCAACCCTTTTGACATTAATATACTCATGTTGATCTTTCACTTGCCATACTTAGATATACCCTTTTGAAAGTTCTGCTCATTCCTAATCTATTGGTTAACAGAATTTACAAAAAATTGTTTTTATAGTATAAAATAATCTAATCTATAGGAATAAGTAATTCAAGATATTTCTTTTTGATTACCATTGAGTTGATGAATAGTGTGCAATACAGTTAAACCCCTATTCCGGAACAATTCATTCATCCAATGACGTTTTCTGTATTAATATCAAACCAAACTATGGAAATACATCCCTTTTTCTTAACCAATCAATCATGGTTATTCTTAACTCCCTAATTATCTTTTTATCATTAAACTAATAAGGTTGTTCCATTCATGATTATCCCTTCTTAATATTTGTCAAGTAGCAAGTTCCTTTCTAACATCGTCCTTTCCCAACTACTGAGCTAAATGGGGTTGTCCGCTAATCAAAATTTCAACCTATAAAGAAAAGCTTAGATAGGTTGACTTACAACTAAATGAAGGAAAGATAAAGATTCAACATCCAAAAGAGTCAAAGGAAGGTTGTAACTGACTATAGGGGATATTTTATTTTTAAAAGTAACTTTCGATTTTTGTAAAATGCTTTTTCTTTTGAAAATACTTCTTTCAAAATAAAAATTTAGTGATCTTGTAACCTTAGGCCAAGATACCAAATGTAAGACCTCACATTCCTTTATGTCACCCATATGAGGATTTCATTAAGGAAATATGGAGCATTGTAGGTATAAATACATAAACATCACAGAGACTAAGATTTCATATAAATTTACATTCATTTTTAAATGCAAAACCATTTTTATTTCAATTAACCAAATAGTTACAAAATGTCATGTCTCAAAATATCAGTGAAAACAACATCAGTGTACAAAATAATATTATCCCCCAAATTGTCAAATATAAAAGATACAATTTAGCCTTGGAAAGAAAACAGGAGTAATCCAACTTTTTGTAGACATCCTTCACAATAGAATCAACAAAGAAATCTGAACTATACACTTCCTCCCAGTAAGCTTGAGGGGGAAAGAAAAGAGGAAAGAAGCAAGGAAATGGGTGAGACATTGTAACAACCCGAATTCCGACAGACCGATTTTTTTTCAAAATTCTAATCTATCGAAACTCGTGTTGGTTTGCTCTGGTATCCTGCAGAAAAGACAAAGATATAAAATATATCAGAGCTCAGAAAAACATCTCACAGCGAAATAGATAAAATATAATGTAATCAAAATATAGCCTTACCATAGTAATAATACTGCCTAACCAGTATCCAAAGCTATCATATCTCGGCTAAAATTCTAACCTCCGAGTATGTTATGAGGAGGGGGTCAAAACACAAGTTCTAGTGACTTGATTTAAACTGTACACTTCGGATAATCCTACATATACCGTTCAGTTACATTTTCTTGTTTATAAGGTTACTTGGGTTATTAACACTCAAGGATTACACACACGTTGTACTCATCTACTTCCCAATGGATTAACCTAATACAGTATATATGTAGCTAACCCCAATATCAAGGTACACCCCATGGTACCCCGCTCGCATGGTCTCCGCCGTAACACCATCAAAATATACGCAATCCCCCATCCCACGCCGGAGTGATGTACGGATCTCTGTATAACAATATTACGTTTTTCATGTATCTGTCATTACTATGCTATGTAAGCGTATGGACTGGCACCTTCGATCGAATCAGACTCCATCACAGAGTAATGCCCTCAAGTTTACGATACACCACACAGAGCAGGCTTGCATGTATCTAGACTTTCCCACGTATGTATCGTCAATCGTATTCGATGCCTTAACTGCACATAACTTCTAATGTGCACTAAGTTCCGTGGCAGGGCTATACAATAAACATGGAACTCGGTCGGGAGCTTTTCCATATCTGTACAGGCCCGCCTTTAAGAGCCTCAAAATGCAGATATCCTTCAAGTCTGTTTTTCATGGTGGCTATGGCCCCGCCTCGGCCCCTACCTCAACTAGTGAAGACTACAAGAACTAAGCGACTTGCTCCTAACAAACAATCTAAACATCCAGTTGGCATCTCCCCTCAACCACCGTGCCTCGATAGTGAAAGTTGGATGGCGTCTTGGGTTTATCTCTAGTCTTTTCGCATCCCACTGGTTGCCGATGACAGGTACCCGACAATCTATTATCCTTGTTGATCGTGACCCCTACCTCCTTGTTGAGGCGATCGCCGAATCACCCTAGTGTAACTTCGTCACAGCTTTCTGACTGCAATGCTACTTTTGTAGTCAAGGCTACTCACCGGTAAGTTATGCGCAGACCCAACCTTTGTGAACACAACCCGAACACTGCACCACCACAGAGGACTACTGAAACGACCCAAACTCGCCCTTACGGGAAAGCCTGGATTGAGTTGAGAACATGACAAATCAGAACACAAACAATAGAACATTTCATTGCTAATACAACAATTTACATCAGAGTGCAAGAATATAACAGAGTATGAATAAATAATATACATTAGACAAATATCAGAGATTAAAATACATTACATAGCAATGGGAAAATAATACATAAAACAACTGAAAGAAATATACAGATACAAAGTTTTCTGAATATAGTTCCAGCTGTAAATCCATGATCTTGTGAAAGAGAAATCTTCAAAACCAAAACTACTAGCTGCCCGTGTGGAAAATAGGGGCACCCGGAGTTTAGGTTAAAATAATAAACTCCAGGTCAGTCATGTGACTGGTGTGAGAACTAAAACAGTTATTTAAAACTTTACTTTAGAAATAAATTAATTCAAAGGACCACGCCGTACAACACGGAACGGGTTTCCTCCCAAGGATACCAGTGCATGAAACAAACAAGGCAATGCTTTTTGGAAAAATGAAGCTATTATAAGACTCAGGTCCCATCACACAATGCAACGCAAGCCAGAGGATAGAGTTTTCCCTTATAATAGCCAAACATGCTTGGTACACTTAAAACAAATCATTTTGATATTACTATAAGTATATAGTGTCAAAATCACTTCAAATATAAATGTATCAATCGTAGACGGCATAATATCCATGCTACTATGTTGCCATACTAGGTTTTACAATTAAAACTGAAATGTCACATATTGGAAATTGGATTCCATATATGAGTCGAGGCCAGGGACGGCTCCTCACCGATTCGAGACACTCTAGCAAATGCCTCAAGATCGAACCCTTGGATCTTCAGGGCCGGTCCACACTTACGTTAGTGTATTGGTTATCCCTGAACACACGTTTTTCGGTCCTATCGAACCTATCCATCGGCTCCGAATTAACCGATATATCTGAGGTGCCTCACAATCCATCATCCACATAGGTAAAAAATATAAATGTCTGGGCTCCATACCATGACACCACCCATATCTAGAAAGAAACGTCGTGCACTCCCTGCAGTCACGTTCCAGTTTTTGACTCATACCGAGGTGTGAGGCTCGCGAATTAACGCTATACATAAAGCTATGCTATTTAAAGTCGTGCTTTGATCATCAACCATAAGACTCTACTTTTCAACAAAAGTCTTGATCATTTGCATCTCAGCATGCCACACAGGCAATTCACACCATGCGACTAATGTCTATCAATATATAACCTCTAAGCTCATACGTGTCATAGAAGGGTGCTAAGTAAGAGAATAAATTCTTTGTCACCAAAATACTATATATTTAATAGAAATCAATCAACACAGAATAAAAACCAATGTCAGACACACATCCATTTACAAGTTCGTTCTGGGTCTGAACGAAACCAGAGGCACCTTAATCCTCGTCCCATATGTCCAATACAGGAGAGAGGTCCTCGCATATCCGGTCGATCTCCAAGTACGTCTGGACGATCACCACTTATTACCTTATCTTGGGTGTACAACCCAATCAAGACATCAATAATCATCCAAACGATGTAAAGAACTCCAGTCTTCAACCACTATCTTCATCATCGACTTATCTACGAATCAATTATTCAGAATGGGTATAAACCCGGCCTTTCTGAATAATTCACGTATCTATAATCAAGTGCTATAAAAAGACAACATACGCCTCATCCCAATTCTGAATATTCTTCTATTCAAATATTCATATCCTTAGGGATATGTTCCCATTAATTTTATCAAAGATAAATTCTTTAAATTTATTCTTTAATCTTCCTTTGAACATTAATTCAAACCAAATTAAGGTTTATCCAAACTAGTCAGGATTAGCGCACCTTACTGAAGTAATCATTTGTTTAATTTCACAATCCCAACCTATTCATCCCCTGGAGCAAAACTGGTAATACTCCATGTCTAACACCATGGTGTTTTCGGAAAAATTAATTACCAATTCACGTTCAAATCAAATTAAAGATTTAACTATCGCCTGGAGTAAAACTGGTGGTACTGCATTCTCGATCAGTTCCCAAATTTGATAATTTCAATTATCATGTTCACATTTCAATCTAATTAAAGATTCATTAAAACTTCACTTAGTTTTAATCTTCCAACAATCATTATTTAATGATTATTTAACTTTGGAAACACAAACATGCCGCATCGACAATCTACACCGTACCATTGATTTCCGCCGATATATAACCTCTAAGCTCGTACGTCTATCTCAGAGAAGGGTGTTAAGCAAGAGAATAAATTCTCCGCCACCAAACAGATATATATTTAGCAGAGATCAACAATATGGTTCGAAATACAATGTTAGACATGTAATTCTGTCTTTAACTGGGTTAAAGAACCAACGTCATTTAAAACACAGTTCACGATAAACCCAAAATCACATTTCATTAATTATGGAATCTTCACGGAAAACAGATCAATATATAATAGATACCAATTTCCGTATCTGACTAATAATATAAATGGAATAACAACAAAGCCTTTTAAATTGCATATATATATTAACAGTCTTCCTCCACAGAAGCTCACTTCGATTATTACCAAATCGAATTTCATTCAATTCCAATTTAATATATTAAATTGGAAAACTTTACTTGAAATTTCCATTAAATCTTAATAAAAAGATTTATAAATTACAAATCACATTTCACGGTCAATCGGGTTAAAGAACGAATGTCGTTAAAGAAACACATTTCACAATAAACCCAATTCACATTCCATTTTATTCCAATTACTAAATATAATTGGAAACTCTAATAATCTTAATTAAAAGATTTATTCTTTTCACACGGGATTTAAGAATAGTGTTATTTAAGATGCCGTTCATGACAAACCTAAAATCCAATTTAATATTAAATACAAGGCTCTGAATAGAAATTATATCATCTTATTTTCAATTTAAAATCTAAAACTAACGGATATGGTATTGGAAATAACAATATCTGTATCTTCCAAATTCCCATAATAATATTCGTATAACCACGGAATCCAATATCGAAATATTCCGAAGATTATTTCCATTTCAATTTATTTATTGGGAAATTCTGGTTATTTTTAAAACCATTTCAAATCCAATTTATTTCTTTAAAAATATTGGATTATTATTTTAGTTAATAACTAGTTCATTTTGATAAATATACATATTTTTATCTTTACAAACATGGAATTTTTCATCCTAGTTCTTTCCAAATCATTAATTATGATTTTACACAAATTATTAATATTTTTAATAATTTTATCAAGGCCCGTACAGTCGGTTTCCAATAACGGCCACCGAACTGCATTTACAACGACCTTTTCCAAATTTGATTTGGACATAATTCCAAATCCAACCATTAGATTTCAAATCTCTTATATTCATTGGAAATCTCTTTTCGATATGAACCCAACAGTTCCAGTTTTAGGAGAATCCGATGGTCGGATCTCCCATAATGTCAATTCGAAGTCAATGGTCGAAATTCGTGAACGGTCGCGGCGTGGCGCGTTCTATTCAGGCCATTAAATATATAATATATATATAATATATTTCGTCGATTTTCATTTAAAACGTATTTTATAAATCGTTTATAAATTCGTTTTAAAACGATTCTAACTTCATTTTCAATTTTAAATCAAAATTGAATATTCCATATCATTATAATATTAAAATGATAATATTTTCAAAATATCGGGTTTTGAAATCATTTCCTTTTCGATATTCATTATAAAAATGAGAAAATCGATATAAATATCGTTTGCGTTAAAATGGCGCATAACTAAACAACACGGCTTCATATATTTCAATATGTTCGTGTCCATCCAAAATCGGACATCAAATTCACATTTTAATCCTTTACCGAATATTATTTTAAAATATTCGTTATTTTCCGAATTGGAATCAGACCCAATCAGTTACCATATAATTTATTTATATGCAGTTCATATCACACATGTATACAACACCAATCAAAACCAATCAACCATCATCCAGAGTGCATCACACAACTGCATAAGCATTAAATATAATTAATTAACGCTTACAACAGTCTTTCAGCATATCGATTGACATACAACTAAACTATTGAGACTAGTGTATGTCAAATATCATCCCAATACCCTTGTGGGGTTTCAACCAACAAATACTGAATATTATTTATGTAGTTGGGCGAAGTGTAAAATTTATCGTCCCAATCCATGTTAGTTAAATGGGTTTACATAAACAAATCATCTGATTTGTAAATGAATATTTATTTTTGTTTCAGGAGAATTTATGTCGTTCATATATACGTTAAAATTTATATTTTTAACGATAAAATATCATTTAGTAAAAATGGTATTTTTATTGTCCAAACATTTTATTCAACACACGAATATTTTATACAGTTCATATACACATTAAAAATTATATTTTTAACGAATAAATATTTATTTCAAAAAAAATCGGTATTATAACGACGCGATATTAGAGCCGGAGTAATGTCTAGCATTATACTTCTCCAGATACTGGCTCGCGCCACACACAATAATCAACCGAACAACAAAACCACAATACAATCCATTCAACACAATACAGTCAATTTTTCCAAAATTCAATCCAAACAAACAACCATGGTTTGTACAAATAAATAGTGTCGGGGGCTACTAAACCTCATCTACATCATAGTATATTTCTAACTATAAAATAATTTGAGTGAGAAGGTATTCCCCCATTGGGATCCACTCCACCGTGCTTTTCTAACATTCTGATTCGCTGTTCTGGATCCAGAATTTGCAAACGAGCTCCAATCTTTACGCCGTCTTTTTTTCTAGCCTAAACGCGCTACTCCGGACAACTTTCGCCTAGTGGCCTTCTTCCGAAAATGCTCCAATTCGCTAGAATTCACGAAATGACAGTATTTGGACAACAGACTTTGGACGCGTTTTCCGGTCGGCTACGCAATCCAAAATATGACTTCCATATACTCAAATCGAAGAGAAAATCGTGCTCTTCGATTTTGGCACTGTGGAGGGCTGAAGAGCGTCAGGGTGTTATTTGCAAACTTGAAAATATATCTGCATTGGCTGGCGGTGGGCCATAGGCGGTGGAGCAGCGATTTTTTGCACGGGGTTTTTGAATTAGAGGGGGAGAGAGAAGAGGGGAAGGGGATGGTGGCCGGGGTGGAGAGGCGGCGCGGCGGAGGTGGGCGACGGCCTTCAAGAGCGGCAACACGGCCGGAGATGGGGTGGGCGACTGAAGAATTTGGGGGCGACGGGATCGATTTGGGGAGGGGGGTTTAGGGTTATACGGGAGGGTGGGTGTATATATAATTAAATTTACTTATTATTATTTCCCCAAAAAGTTACTTTTTCAATTGAACCCCAAATCGAACCCAACGACTGTCGTCCCTAACTAATTACCCTCATTCCGGACACAATGGGATATGTCCCATAAGCTAATTCGACTGTTTCGATCAGTTTTTCTTTAATTAAAATATAAATCAATATATATTGAATTTAAACACACATTTTAATTTACCAGGGCCACATACTGACTGTATCTAGTTATGTTTTGGTGATACGGTCCTAACAAAACTAATTTCGTAAAATTTGGAGACCATTCGAAAAATGGCCATTTTTCAGTCGATTAAATTCAATCTGAAATTACCAAACGCGTTTAAATCCACCACGCTCACATATTAATTCCAAAAATTATGAAAATTGAAATCTAGCAATAATTTGATATTCTGGATCCAACAAAAGTGGTTTCATCGAAAATGGAGGTCGTTTGCAAAATGGCTATTTTTATGGGCTATATATTATATTAAAATATATATAAATTCCATAGCGACTATTTTAAATTTTATACTGGACATAACTATCAATTCCTATTATGAAATCTCAATTTTTCACATTCGTTAGAAAGATATAATTAAACAGATTCGAATATTTCTTATTTTACTGAAATTCGATTTATGTTGGATCATGTACATTCATTTAAAGTTTAAAATCGAATTTTCAAACTACCGTGCCATTTCAGGCTCGTTTTATAATTAAAATAAATTTATACATTCTAACTTCGATTTAAATAAATTTTTCATTGTTATTATTTAAAATAATTCATTTTAAATATCCAAAATCCATAAAAATAGCTAAAATAAAATTTTTTAATTGGTTCTGAAAATCTGGGTTGTTATAATTACCAAGTGCACCTTCCACGTCTCGGGAAGCCGCGTGCTTCCCCTTTCTGTCCTTTGGAGCCGACTAAATAATCAGATGAACGTACGCTCCCCTCGTGCCTCATGACACCACGATGATCTACCCTGTTGGGTTATTCACCCTCAAACGTGTGGACTGGTCGAAGTGCCTTATTTTAATATGTTATTAGACCCTATATCTAAACATTCTTTTATACGCTTGCTTTACCTCATCAGGTTTCCATTTAACTTGGTTATTCTCATTCACATTGACTTCTTATTCAAGTTACCAAGTTCCTCTTTCTTATTAATTTCAATCGTATAACTTAACCCATTAAGCCTATTAATAAGCCCACAACATGTTATTCTCTAGATTGTGATCTAAGGTCTGTAACTCACAATCCCATTATATTCTTGTTTGATTTCATAGTTACAATAACATGTTCTGCTTAATATGTAATTAAGTATATCTCAATTCACATGTTTTCTGTTTAACATGTTAGTCATTATTTATGATTAAATATAACTTAGTTCTCATAACTAAGGTTCACTAATAAGTCTCCTTTCCATTTATTATAACCTATGTTATAATTTCCACTTGTCCCTAGGATAAGCCTTAACATGTTATTCTTATCAGCAGATTTCAAATTACCAATTTTACAGGTTACTTAATCTATATTTAAGTACAACTTTTTGCATTTCATAAATTTCCCCTTTTCTCTACTTATTACAAACAACTGGTTTCGGGTTTCCCCATTTACTGATTACTTAATTTACAATTAAGTACCAATTATCTCATTACACAAGTTATCTCATTTTCTTACTGGTTTATTATAACCTAAGTTGTAATCTCCACTTGTCCCTAGGGCAAGTCTACCTATTATATAACATTCTCATTAATGTAATTTTTAATAGATTATTATCATTCCCCGTTCATTCCATTTCTTTTACTGTTGTAATTATCTTTCATTCATTTCCTTATTCATTTCTGTTCATTTCCATCAATCACAATTAGTGCCATTTATCTCTATCCTTTTATATTCATATGCTCATGTACTAGACCTCTCACATTAAGCCTACCATGTGTGAATACTGCATTTGTCGGGCGGTTCCGAGCAGACTTCTTCCACAATTTAACTTAACCTCGTGTCTTAGCATCGTTACATGTTTTATTCATGCACTAGACCCCTCACATTAAATTAACAACTTGTGGATGCTGAATTTGCTGGCCGGTTCTAGGAAGACTTCTACCACAAGTTGAATTTAACCTCGTGTCTAAGTGCAGTTATAGTTTTCTATTTACTGTAAATTTTCTATATAATTTAGGCATGTCCATTCTTTCAAATTAATCTATATTTTACATGTCATCATATTAAGCCCATTTTATGTCGCATGTTCTTCCTAACATGTAATTAATTTCATCTCGAAATAACATGTGATCGTCAAATCATGTAATTATTCTAATTTAACATGTAATTATTCCAATTTCTACAATTAAGGGTTCAAGTACATAAATGTCACAAGTTAACATGAAATTAATACAACAGTAATCGCCACACATATTTTAACAAGTTTACATTTCAGCATGTGAACATTTCAGCACATTAAACATTTCAACATATGAATTTCCAACATATTAATATTTTAACATATTAACATCTCAACATGTCATATTAGCATTTCAACACTTTTAGTCATTCTAGCAGATTTTCATTACAGATTAACAGGGAATGTCAAATGATAATATATCATTATCAAAAATGATATAACTTAAATCCACTCACCTAAAATTGCTTTCCAAATCCTGAATCTGGTCCAGATCTTAGTATTCCATGGTCCTCCTAACTGAATTTAGAATCTAGCAACCATGGATCCACAATTCTTACTAAAAGAAAAGGAGAAGAAAGAGAAGAAAATTGAAATAGACCAAATCTAAGAAATTACCTCACTTCGAATATGATTCTGAACACCTTCTAATTAATATTCATTCTTTTCCTCCAGATCTTGATTCAGAATTTTCCTAAAATAATTATTCTATTATTACTTTTTCTAAAGAGATTTGAGGAGGAGGAAGAATGGCAGAGCTTAGACGTTGTCTCAGAGAATATAAGATTTTGGCTAGGCTCCGCTAGCCTATTTATAGGTGCTCAGGATCTTATCGTACACACAGCGCTGAGTTAGCATTGAACCTAGTTAAGAAAATAATCCAGATACGTTGATGAATCTTCCCGGATCTAGGGGGTGTCGACCCTCCTATGGGTCCTGCGAGCTGTTTTGGTGTAGAAGTTTGATTTTCGAATGTTTGAATTTATGGAATTTATTTAACTGTTATATTCACATGTAATCTTCTTGTACGTATACAAATCTTCTAGTGACCATTTTACGCATATATATATATATATATATATATATATATGCACAACTTCTGTTTTGTTTTCAAAATTCAAACGATGTTGCACCGTTATTTGATTCTTACCATATTTCTTTGATTGCAACCTTATCTTGAACTCTATCTCTTGTTTATATATATTTCTACACATATATATACTCATATATATACATATATTTTCTTTACTTTCTTATATGTATGTTTTTCATTATATGTTCATTTATACATATTTTCTCTTTAGAACATGTGTTAATTTTAGTTGTTCCTTTAAAATAAAAACTAGTGTGCGGCCCGTGCTACACAACGGGCATTAATGGTACCAAAATTAATTTTCAAAGTTGTTTAGAATTTAATGTTGGAATTTTTGTACAATGAAGGAATATATGTTTTTAGTTTACTATGACGTGAAGGTGCAAACATCGTACATATACACACAAAATGCACAAACATGTATATACATATATATATATATACATATATTTACACACATACTTAAGTACAAACATATATAGAGGTTGGTTACGTAGTGCTAAAGATTTAGCAATTTTTTCATGGTCTAACCTAAGATTTTTAGTAAATGTATTGCCCTTTAAATACCTGAAAGATTTCTTATACAGTTTGAACACACTCTACAGCGGACATGTAAAATGTAAAGTAGTAAATAACACAGAGGCTTCTAAAGATAAAGTCATTATTTAAATGATGCTGAATTATTGGGGTAATTGTATTTAATGGAATATACTTGATTTGAAAAATCTAAACCGTCAAAAGTAGATATTGTACTGAATGACTTTTTTCAGTATGGTTAGTTTTAAGGACAACACTTCTAAATAATAAGTTTTAAGGATATTTTCACATGAAAAAGATAAATTCATTTTATCTTTTAAAACTATACATGCAAATTGTCTTTAAAACTAATTTTTTAGAAGTGTCATCCTTAAATTTTATTATAATGAACAATTAAATTATTTAAGTAAAGACCCCCATCGTAAAAATTGACATAACATTTTCTATACAAAAACTACAATTAGAATACTTAAAATACAAAGAGTAGAATATTCGTAATACATAAATCTAAAATGTTTCATTAGTGTTAATGCATTTTAGGATTTTTTTTTTTTTTTTTTTTTTTGCATACTCTTCCATTATTGGGAAAATGCAAGCTGTGTTAAATAGATGGAATAGTTTTATAAAAAAAATGCACAATTTAAAATACAAATAAGTGCTACCTTATTTATACCAAAAAATGTGCAAAATATACTAAAAACTGTAAAGATTATGCAAAATTAGTGCATGTTTAAAATAGCATAACATATGTACCATTTGAAACAGTGTACAAAACATAAAAATGAATAGGTGAATTAAATGGAGTGAGAAAATTACTATACATCATTTTGCAACAAAAGCATTACAAAACGAAAATTGGAACTTTTTATAAAATGTAAACCGCTAATCATTTTTGAAACAAAAAATAATGTGAAAAATAGAATTATCAGCAGCAAATTGAAGTATAATTTTATTTATTGCTTACACAAAAAAAACGAAAAGATGAGTAAATAAATAACTTTTGCATATGTTATGCACGGTATGAAAAAGCGAAAGTGTATTTGAACACGTTATAAGAAAAGTTGGTGACATAATGGGTCTTTAATATTTGATTGCACTTTAATTTCTATCTTCCATATAAGAACAAAAGGATGAAATGATGCAAATCTCATATCATCAATTATGTCTAATTTTCTATCAAAATAGTCATCTTAATTGAAAAGTGAAAAAGACAACTCATGTGTCAAAAAGGGAAGCACACAGTATTTGTAGTTGAGTACATAAATGTTTGTCAATCAACAATACAAAAGAAAATATAAATGAAAATCATTGGGTGTAACTCTACTACCTAAAATTTAGTGTGGTGCTAATGACACCCCAATATGTTCTTCTTAATACCGTGACTAAATAGTACCACAATAATTAATATTACACTCTTCTTAATACCACGCACTTAAAAAATAGGGGCTACCATACTGTTTTACCCTATTTCGCTCGATATTCGTTCGTCCTCATTTCTAAAACCGATGAACGAGTTAAATCCTAGATCTATAGCCAATCAACGAATTCGACGCCGCAATGCCTAGTAATATATAGCCGTGATTATGGTTTGAATTAAGAAAACTAGAAGCGGAAGCTAGAGATTAGGGTTTTCAGATCACCAAACAATTAAGAGACTGTCGTATAAATTTGAATTTTCCAGCGAGAGATGCGAAGAAGAAAATGATTACGAGAGATTAGGGTTTTTGGATTAGCTTTGTATATGATTAGTTTGGTAATTAATGATTGAGTGAGAGATTAGAATGGAGAGATAATGTGGTATTGGAAAGCATACAAAATTAATGAGTTTTATTTTTTTAATTGCGGTATTAGGAAGAATATATTGGGGTGCCCTTAGTACCACACAAAATTTATCCAAAGTCTAATAGAAACTCTATAGATTTACATGTTTATCTGGTTTTTTATTGGTCTATTGATATAAATATATGATTATTTTTAGTTAGAAGCGTTAATTACTATGCTCTTAGAACCATTATCAAATAAGGTTAAAAACATATTTAGAGAAAATATGACACTTTCGGAGCATGCCTTCGCATAAAGCAGCTGAAACGGGTGCATTGGGCCTCAAAATTGTTAGCGCACAAATTTTTAAAAGCTAAATCTATTTGTACACTAAAAATTATAAACATACACCTAATAATATTATAAATTACTACGCATCAAGTATTACTTTACATACACACTGCCTTCTATTAAATTGCCCTTGTTTCATCATTTTTAATTTCCCTCTCTTAAATTTAAAATACGTTTGCCCAAACTTAAAAATTCATTACACCAAATTGAGTAAAATTTTACAAAATGAACTTTAGTCTTTGCTTTAATAGCTATTTTTGTAATGACCCGGATTCTTATGGGGAAATTTTCGAATATTTAATATTTAATTTAAATATTGGTTTGGCAATATAAGTGAATTTTTATATTTAAGTTGTCAATTTAATAATAAATTTCGAATTAATATCGAATATATTAAATTATCGAAATACGAAGTCAACTGAATTCAAAATTTAAATTGAATTAAATACAGCTCAAATAATTTATAGGAAATTTTATTTGAATTTATAACAATAATAATATTGATATATTATCGCAGAATTTATTGTTTTTAAAATTTGATGTATATCAATTAAAATTAATATCTGCTACAGATGATCGAATTGGACTTCGTGACCTATCCCAGTGTGTCCAGAATAGGGGTATTACCCTAGAATTGACAGTCGTCGGGTTTAGAAAGGGGTTCGGAATCACAGAGTGATTTAAATTTAAGGATACCAGTTTTTAAAGAATTTAAAATAAAATAAAATATTTTAAAGGGAATTATTTTTGTGGACTAAAACCCAAACACTTGTCCTTCTTTATCTCCACCAAAACAAACATACCGTGCTTCTTCTATTTACCACAAAATCAAAGCCTCGCTGTTCAAATGAATGCCGCACCACTTCCTTTAAGTAGAGTGAGTCCTCTAATTTAGTCAGGGAATTGAATTCGAAAGCTTTAAAATTAAAATAACTGCAGTCACTCCCCTTTAAATCAAATCAAAACCATCAATCCTCCTTCCGTTCAGAAACCAAATCGACGAAAAAGGGGGCAACTCGATGCTTCGAGGTTATGTGAAGTTGCAGACTTCTGATCGATGGTGAGAGATTTAGGGTTTTCGAGTTTAGTTTTGGGTCATCGTAAAGCAGGTTCTAGAAACCGCGATGTCAGGAAGGGGGCGGTCGCGACCGTATTCTGGATCTCGGGTGGGAATGTACGACGACAGCAAGGGTCAGAAAGTTCAAGCATGAGGTTCTCTAGTACAAGATTAAAGATCGTGGTGGTGTTATTGAGGTTGCGATCTTCTCTGGATGTCGATGGAGAAAGGTACAGCAAACGCTGCCTGCTGTCGAGTTTCGGAAGCCGGAATCAACTCAGGTGATCATGAGACTTGTTCGACAATGAGGTTTGATGACGCGTTGATGAGGAAAAGGACGGATGCGTTGGACTCCTGGCACCGTGATGTTGAAACAGTGAAAACTGGAAAGGTGATTTGAATGGAGCTGTAGCAGGGTTCCACCATTTACAGTAAGGAAGAAGAGATCGATATTGGCCTTGGCTTTCTATAGGAGGTCGCCTTCTTTTTGGTAGAAAAGAAAAACAGTTCAAACAAATTTAAGGTGCGAATTCATTTGAAAGATTCATAGTCGATGATTCAGAATTTAACCAGGATATTCAACAACTGCATTACGGTGAGTAAATCTCACCTTTTATTTAGAATTTATTTTTAGATAGTTAAAAATAATTGTATGTGCTTGTTTGAATGCTGTCTGATTGTTTTAAAATATATATTAGTTATTTAGGATATATATATATATATATATATATATATATTGGGTTGATGATTGGTTGGATTCCCGCAGTATCATTAGCGGATGCCCGCAGTTTCATAGCGGATGATTACCCTATACGCCCCACGCTATGATTAGTGGATGACCTTCATACCGCGATATCCTGCCTCGAAGCAGGATAGGTATTATTTATGTGCTAACGTCTGTGGATGCAGGAAAACAGGTTGGAGGAATCCAACTGGATTCCTCAAAAATATATTATCTGTTTGTTGTTTGTTTGATTTCATATATATTCATATATGATGTGTTAAAAATCAAATGATTGAAAATTGGTTGATTTGATTGTTGAAATTATCCCTGGGCTTGAATATTGATTTATAAAGATATCAAAAAGGGTATTTGAAATTTAAAAGGGGAATTCTATTTTTATAAATAGAATTTGAATTTTAAATGAACTATAGAAAACATTAACTTGTTTTGAATATATATGAACGAGTATCGAATTTATAAAGTTGTTTATAAATGAAAGGATGGAATTTGAATCGAATTTATAAAGTTGTTTATAAATGAAAGGATGGAATTTGAATCGAATTTATAAAGTTGTTTATATATGAAAGGATGGAATTTGAATCGAATTTAAACGTTGTTTATAAATGAAAAGGTGGGATTTGAATTGAAGTTATAAACGTTGTTTATAAATAAATGCATAGAAATTCAAATGGACTTAAAACTAAAGATTTGAATATAGAAATTCAAATAGACTTTAAACTAAAGATTTGAATATAGAAATTCAAATAGACTTTAAACGATGGATTTGAATATAGAAATTCAAATAGACTTTAAACGATAGATTTGAATATAGAAATTCAAATAGACTTTAAACGATAGTATTTGAATATAGAATTCAAATGGACTTTAAATGATAGTATTTGAATAGAGAATTCAAATGGACTTTAAAGCTATAGAAAATATTAACTTGTTTTGAAGGTATATAAAACAAGTGATCGAATTTATAAACTTTGTTTATAAATGAAAGGTGTGTTTTATAAACTTTGTTTATAAATGAAAGGTGGGTTTTGAATCGAATTTATAAGCTTTGTTTATAAATGAAAATATGGGATTTGAATTGAAGTTATAAACGTTGTTTATAAATAATGCAGAGAATTCAAATGGACTTTGAATATAAGGAATTGAAATAGAATTCGAATAATAGAATTCAAATGGAGTTTAACTATAGAATTTGAACATAGTATTTCAAATGGAATTTGAATATAGAAATTCAAATGGGATTTTAAATAAAAAGATTTGGATAAATAGAAGTGGATTAGACTAAGAAGTTAATTAACAGATTTAATTAACAAATTGAGTTAAAACGATTGGTATTGTTAAAATGAATTGGACAGGTATAGACATATAGGAGACAGGTTTGGAATAAAGTATAGAAGTGAAATAAATAGAATGCCCGACAAAAAGGTACGTATTTAATTTCCATATGAGATTTTATGCGCCGTATCGGCAAGCCGCTTGGCTTTTTCTTTTTCTTTTTGAGATAAGAAGGACCGGGAAAGCTATTTGAAATTTCCCGATGCTCCCGGTACAAAGGAGGTTATGGCGAATTTTTCCGGAAATTTAAGGAGATAGAATATTTTTAAGATAATTTGATAGTTAGAAATTAACATATCAAAATATATAGAAGTCGATTAGAAAACGAACTTAGAAATAGAATAGTAAAATAAAAAGGGAAGTATAAGAATAAAATCTCGTAGGTATAGAAAGAGAAAATGTATATGTGTTTAAAAGTGAATAATCAGTTGTATGGTATTGATTATTCGAGTAAGTAGTCTTGTCTGTTTTGACGTTAAATGTTATTCAGTCAAGGTCTGAGAGGTAATTATACCCCAACTTGGTTGATTTCATGATATACCGATAAGTAGCAAGATTCAGGCTCGAAGATCAATGTGGAATAAGAATTAGTTAAATACTGTATTTGGGTTATCGTAACGATGTTTTATACAACATCTGTTTTAACCCAAATATGTGCAAAGCTTGGAAATAGAATAATGAATATTTCCTAGTATAGAAAATAAAGGAAGGCGATATATGGAAATGTTTTCCAAAGAACGTATAAGGCCAATATGGTTATTGAAAATATTTAGTTAACAAATAGTGATAAAGAAATAGAGAAGAGATTTAATTAATGGAATATTAATTAAAGGCTCACTGATTGTTGGATGTTTGGATGAACACTTGTTTTATTCGATAGTTAAATCATCGACTATCGAAACACTTGTTTTTATTCGATAATTAAATCACAGACTATCGGAGTTTTGACCATCGTTGTCAATATGGAGAGACCGGTTGGATTATTATCCGAAGAACCACTCCATATTGGCAGTAGCGTGCGAATCAGATTATATAAAGATAATCGAAGACGGAGTAGAGTGCAAGGACTTTTTCTATTTATAGAAATAGTACCTTCGGTTCATCCTGTTCCTGGGTGACGTGTATGGATGAATGTCTGACAGAGTATTTCCAGAAAGGTCACGTACATTGATTTCTTCAACTGTACCAAGAGTGGAAGCGGAGGAGGAAACTTCTTTTAGCTGACACGTAATGTACTGTTGTAGACGTCAATTAGTGATTTTCGATGGATTTGACGATGTGGCATTCGAAGTGAATTTGGTGTGATGATAAAGCGTAGCTTCTAGCCTCATCAACCGGTAAATGACAGAAATCGGGCAAGCAGCATGGCTATGTAGGTCGCACCTATTAGGGTGTATAATCACCTGATCTAGAGTTTCATTTACTTCTAAAAATCTATTGTCGATGATGTCCCATTCGGGAAACGGTTGCTGATCCCAATCGTTGGTGATATACATTCGATACACTCAAGCGAAATGAGTGGTCAGTCATGTGTGGCTGAGTTGCAAGATGTTCTTGTTGAACTTGGTGTATTCTCCTCTAGAGATATACCAGCGAAAGGTGATTCCATACCTTGTCATAGTTGGAAAACCAAATACCCAATACGTGCTTGCGGTTTTGATTGTATATATATGTGGAACGTGAGATGCAAACGTTCCACTAGATTGTTATTTAATTGATTTAGACATTATTATAATATCAAAAGAGTTTTGATATAAAGATAAGTCAAGTGTTTGGATTCTCATAAGGGAAAAAACCCGTTCCGTGTTATACGGCGTGGTCTTATGAGATATCATTTAGTTTCTGAAACTGTTTAAACTGTTTACTCATACCAGTCCCATGACTGACCCGGAGTTTATTTGTTTTGTTCTACCTAAACTCTTGGGTGCCTAAATTTGTACGGGCAGTCAAGTAGTTCAGGATTTTTCAGATATATCTAAAGGAGCTTGGAGCAGCAGGCTTCAGCGTTATCTAGTTATAGTTGTTCCGCTATGTTGTAAGTGTTGTACTCTGATAAGTGTATGTTATACAGTTAAGATTTTGTATTTCAAAGATGTGATATATTATATTTTGTTCCGCTGCGATGTGAGATTCTGTGTTGTTATTTCTGTTCTTCTTCTACCTCTTTCTTCTAAAAAAAAATTGTCTCGTATTTTCGTGATATTTGGGTTGGACGTATGATGTATATAGTCAACTCTGATGTTATGGAAATCTGGGTCACTACAGTTGGTATCAGAGCTTAGGTTTAGCGAATACCTAGGCTGTGTGGAAATGTGCTCATTAGAGATAGGATCAGTAGTATCCTAGAATGAGTTGAGTGTATATATATATATATATACGAGAGAGCGTATTTGTTATTTGATATAAAAACTGTTTTATATTGTGTTGGCTAGTCTGTTGAGTGGATTGTAAATTTTGGTCGATTCGTGGGATGCCACGATATCGATAGGAGTTTATAAACACTTGAACAGAAGATTGAACACGATATTGTTTTTAAATGGTTAAGTTGATTGTTAGGATTATAATCGAATTAGATTATAAAACAGAAATAGTTATATATATAACCAATGGAATTTGTATATAAAATCAAATATACAAATAAGATGAATTGAAATTGAATTCCAACCAGAATTAAGAATTTAAAATCCTGGGAGTTTGGAAAATATTTTTCTAAATGGAGTTTGAAAGAAATAAAGCATTGAACTCATTCAGTAGCTGGGAAATAATTCTGATGATGGTCGCAACATCACCAGTGTTCATTTTCGAGTTTCTAAGTGACGAATTGCTGCCTTAGAAAAGTTTTGATGGAAATTTGTTTGAAAGAAACAAGTTGTTTGAAAATTCAAATGTTTTGAATTTGAGATAGATATAAATATATGTATATATTTATATGACTTCAACAAAATTTTGAAATGGGAATTGAAATATAGATTTCAAATAGAAGTAAAATAAAGGAATTTGAATATATATAATTCAAAAAGAAGTTAAAATAGAATTTGAATTCAAAGGAATTCAAATGAGTTTGAATAAAGAAAATTCAAATAGAAATTGTATAAGAAAAATTGAAATGGAATTTGAATTCAAAGAAATTCAAATGGATTTGAACAAAGAAAAGCCAAATAGAGATTTGAATATTAGAATTCAAATGGAACTTGGTTAAATAGAATTTCAAAGAAAATACAAAGTGGAGGATGAATATTAGAATTTCAAAGAAAATATAAAGTTTGAAATAGAACTTGAATTCAAAGAAGTTAAAATAGAATTTAAATTCAAAGGATTTCAAATAGAAATTGAACAAAGGAATTTAAATAGAAATTGAATAAAGGATTTCAAATGGAATTTGAATAAGGGATTTGAAATGGATTTTGAATAAAGGATTTCAAATAGGATTTGAATAAAAGAAATTCAAATAGAAATTGAATAGAAGGAAATTCAAATATAGAGTTTGAATAAAGAAATTCAAATGGAATTTGAATATTGTAGATATAGAGGACTTGAATATTTGAAGTGAAATAGATCGGAATATTATGTTGAAATGGAAAATGGATTTGATATATATTAAAAATATATCAGAATGAAGTTGAATTTATTATAAACGAAGTTAAAACGTTTATATTTTTAAATATAATTAAAATGAGCTCGCCATAGTGCGGCAGTTCGTAAATTGGCAACTCGAACTTCAATCGAGTATACAGGACTCAAATTAAGTCGGAATTCTTTGAAACAAGAATCGTCGGGACCGGTTGAACAATAGTTTTCTAATAAAAGAGAAAAATCGGGATTTCGTCGTATAAATTTTGAGTTATGTCAAAATCAAATTTTTAGAAAAGCAGCGCCAGAACCATTATAAAACCACAATGGTTTATATATATAAGTAAAAGGATTTTTAAAGTAAATAAAATCCAAATGGTCATGAGGAAAATATAGACTTGAGTTATAAAATAAATATGAACTCCAGTGAAGTAAGTGAAATGATTTTTAAGACGAAAATCATATTTTAAATGGCTAAATAGAATTAACTAAATTGGAAAATAATTAGTTAAAGGAAATTTGAATCGAAATTGGTTTTTGGATAAGCGAAAGCGATTGAGAATTTATATTCGAAATCGAATATATAACTCAAGTTGAAATTATAATTGGATTAGTTTATAATTAAGATTGACATATATTTGAACAAGTTATATTCAAATAAAAAGGGTAAAATAGGCAAAACGGTTAATTACCAACGAGTTAATGGGAATTCGAATGATTGAAATTAAATTTAACTTAAGTAAGTTAAATGGATCGAAATAGATAAATTGAGTAAAATCAATGTGAATGAATATGAATTGGGTTTGAATAAAGGAAAAAACCCAAAAGAGTAAAAAGGAAAATATATTTGTAACACAAATACAAGGGAAGTTATGTGCAAACAAATAGAAGGAGAAATATTTGTAAAAACCATGTACAAATAGAATTTAGAAGGAAATATTTGTAAAACTTTTACAAATAGATTCAATGGAAATATTTATTTATAGAAAATAAATAGATTGTTATAGATGAGATATTTATTTGTTAAATAAATAGAATTTAATCGAAGGAATATTCAGAAGATGAATAGAAAATGGAAATTTGTTTTTAACGGATAAACAGGAAAGATTAATTTATAAATAACAGTTTATAAATTAAATTAAATATTTATCATTCGATAAATGGAATATATAAGTCTGAACTTATATAGAGAAGAGATATTGGTTTTTAACACCGATAGTTTTAAATAGATGGGGTACACAACACTTGTATACGTGAAGTAACGTTATTAAAGAGAACATTTATAAAGTAAAGAACCGTTACTAAAAGTAAATCTTTATAAATGAATAAACGCTATCGAATAGGAGTTATTCGAATAGGAGAAGTCGACTGGAGTTAGAAATAATCGATTAGAGTTAGAATAAATCGATTAGAGAAAGAGTTAACCAGATAGAGTTAATTGAACATAGTTAATCGAATTTGGATTTAATTGAATGATAGTTATTCAATTAAAGTTGATCGAATATAGTTATTTAGATAGAGTTAGTCAAACATAATTACTCAGGATAAGTTTCCATTTCGTACGACTGCTAGCGTAATTCGCAGGGCTGCAGATAGCCTAGGGCGGTCGGATGTTTCCTGGGGGAAATCAGGCGTAACCATTGTGATCGCTGCGATCTAGAGTCAAGCGAATGGAATTAAATCGAATATAGTTTATTCGAATAGAATTAAAGGAGTTATCGAATATTAGTTATTCGAATAGAGTTAATTGATAAGAGTAAATCGAATATAGTTTATTCGAAGAAAGGTTTTCGAATCTAGTTGTTCGAAAGAGAGATTATCGAATATAGTTATTCGAAGGGAGGAGTTATCGAATAAAGATTTATTCGAAAGAGAGTTACATACGGAAGTTTGAAATGTTGAGTATCAACATAAATAAGTTTTGAAAAGAAAATGGGTTTGTAGCACTTTTCTCTACCTTAGCAATTTCGAGGACGAAATTATTTTTAAGTGGGGAAGATTGTAATGACCCGGATTCTTATGGGGAAATTTTCGAATATTTAATATTTAATTTAAATATTGGTTTGGCAATATAAGTGAATTTTTATATTTAAGTTGTCAATTTAATAATAAATTTCGAATTAATATCGAATATATTAAATTATCGAAATACGAAGTCAACTGAATTCAAAATTTAAATTGAATTAAATACAGCTCAAATAATTTATAGGAAATTTTATTTGAATTTATAACAATAATAATATTGATATATTATCGCAGAATTTATTGTTTTTAAAATTTGATGTATATCAATTAAAATTAATATCTGCTACAGATGATCGAATTGGACTTCGTGACCTATCCCAGTGTGTCCAGAATAGGGGTATTACCCTAGAATTGACAGTCGTCGGGTTTAGAAAGGGGTTCGGAATCACAGAGTGATTTAAATTTAAGGATACCAGTTTTTAAAGAATTTAAAATAAAATAAAATATTTTAAAGGGAATTATTTTTGTGGACTAAAACCCAAACACTTGTCCTTCTTTATCTCCACCAAAACAAACATACCGTGCTTCTTCTATTTACCACAAAATCAAAGCCTCGCTGTTCAAATGAATGCCGCACCACTTCCTTTAAGTAGAGTGAGTCCTCTAATTTAGTCAGGGAATTGAATTCGAAAGCTTTAAAATTAAAATAACTGCAGTCACTCCCCTTTAAATCAAATCGAAACCATCAATCCTCCTTCCGTTCAGAAACCAAATCGACGAAAAAGGGGGCAACTCGATGCTTCGAGGTTATGTGAAGTTGCAGACTTCTGATCGATGGTGAGAGATTTAGGGTTTTCGAGTTTAGTTTTGGGTCATCGTAAAGTAGGTTCTAGAAACCGCGATGTCAGGAAGGGGGCGGTCGCGACCGTATTCTGGATCTCGGGTGGGAATGTACGACGACAGCAAGGGTCAGAAAGTTCAAGCATGAGGTTCTCTAGTACAAGATTAAAGATCGTGGTGGTGTTATTGAGGTTGCGATCTTCTCTGGATGTCGATGGAGAAAGGTACAGCAAACGCTGCCTGCTGTCGAGTTTCGGAAGCCGGAATCAACTCAGGTGATCATGAGACTTGTTCGACAATGAGGTTTGATGACGCGTTGATGAGGAAAAGGACGGGTGCGTTGGACTCCTGGCACCGTGATGTTGAAACAGTGAAAACTGGAAAGGTGATTTGAATGGAGCTGTAGCAGGGTTCCACCATTTACAATAAGGAAGAAGAGATCGATATTGGCCTTGGCTTTCTATAGGAGGTCGCCTTCTTTTTGGTAGAAAAGAAAACAGTTCAAACAAATTTAAGGTGCGAATTCATTTGAAAGATTCATAGTCGATGATTCAGAATTTAACCAGGATATTCAACAACTGCATTACGGTGAGTAAATCTCACCTTTTATTTAGAATTTATTTTTAGATAGTTAAAAATAATTGTATGTGCTTGTTTGAATGCTGTCTGATTGTTTTAAAATATATATTAGTTATTTAGGATATATATATATATATATATATTGGGTTGATGATTGGTTGGATTCCCGCAGTATCATTAGCGGATGCCCGCAGTTTCATAGCGGATGATTACCCTATACGCCCCACGCTATGATTAGTGGATGACCTTCATACCGCGATATCCTGCCTCGAAGCAGGATAGGTATTATTTATGTGCTAACGTCTGTGGATGCAGGAAAACAGGTTGGAGGAATCCAACTGGGTTCCTCAAAAATATATTATCTGTTTGTTGTTTGTTTGATTTCATATATATTCATATATGATGTGTTAAAAATCAAATGATTGAAAATTGGTTGATTTGATTGTTGAAATTATCCCTGGGCTTGAATATTGATTTATAAAGATATCAAAAAGGGTATTTGAAATTTAAAAGGGGAATTCTATTTTTATAAATAGAATTTGAATTTTAAATGAACTATAGAAAACATTAACTTGTTTTGAATATATATGAACGAGTATCGAATTTATAAAGTTGTTTATAAATGAAAGGATGGAATTTGAATCGAATTTATAAAGTTGTTTATAAATGAAAGGATGGAATTTGAATCGAATTTATAAAGTTGTTTATATATGAAAGGATGGAATTTGAATCGAATTTAAACGTTGTTTATAAATGAAAAGGTGGGATTTGAATTGAAGTTATAAACGTTGTTTATAAATAAATGCATAGAAATTCAAATGGACTTAAAACTAAATATTTGAATATAGAAATTCAAATAGACTTTAAACTAAAGATTTGAATATAGAAATTCAAATAGACTTTAAACGATAGATTTGAATATAGAAATTCAAATAGACTTTAAACGATAGATTTGAATATAGAAATTCAAATAGACTTTAAACGATAGTATTTGAATATAGAATTCAAATGGACTTTAAATGATAGTATTTGAATAGAGAATTCAAATGGACTTTAAAGCTATAGAAAATATTAACTTGTTTTGAAGGTATATAAAACAAGTGATCGAATTTATAAACTTTGTTTATAAATGAAAGGTGTGTTTTATAAACTTTGTTTATAAATGAAAGGTGGGTTTTGAATCGAATTTATAAGCTTTGTTTATAAATGAAAATATGGGATTTGAATTGAAGTTATAAACGTTGTTTATAAATAATGCAGAGAATTCAAATGGACTTTGAATATAAGGAATTGAAATAGAATTCGAATAATAGAATTCAAATGGAGTTTAACTATAGAATTTGAACATAGTATTTCAAATGGAATTTGAATATAGAAATTCAAATGGGATTTTAAATAAAAAGATTTGGATAAATAGAAGTGGATTAGACTAAGAAGTTAATTAACAGATTTAATTAACAAATTGAGTTAAAACGATTGGTATTGTTAAAATGAATTGGACAGGTATAGACATATAGGAGACAGGTTTGGAATAAAGTATAGAAGTGAAATAAATAGAATGCCCGACAAAAAGGTACGTATTTAATTTCCATATGAGATTTTATGCGCCGTATCGGCAAGCCGCTTGGCTTTTTCTTTTTCTTTTTGAGATAAGAAGGACCGGGAAAGCTATTTGAAATTTCCCGATGCTCCCGGTACAAAGGAGGTTATGGCGAATTTTTCCGGAAATTTAAGGAGATAGAATATTTTTAAGATAATTTGATAGTTAGAAATTAACATATCAAAATATATAGAAGTCGATTAGAAAACGAACTTAGAAATAGAATAGTAAAATAAAAAGGGAAGTATAAGAATAAAATCTCGTAGGTATAGAAAGAGAAAATGTATATGTGTTTAAAAGTGAATAATCAGTTATATGGTATTGATTATTCGAGTAAGTAGTCTTGTCTGTTTTGACGTTAAATGTTATTCAGTCAAGGTCTGAGAGGTAATTATACCCCAACTTGGTTGATTTCATGATATACCGATAAGTAGCAAGATTCAGGCTCGAAGATCAATGTGGAATAAGAATTAGTTAAATACTGTATTTGGGTTGTCGTAACGATGTTTTATACAACATCTGTTTTAACCCAAATATGTGCAAAGCTTGGAAATAGAATAATGAATATTTCCTAGTATAGAAAATAAAGGAAGGCGATATATGGAAATGTTTTCCAAAGAACGTATAAGGCCAATATGGTTATTGAAAATATTTAGTTAACAAATAGTGATAAAGAAATAGAGAAGAGATTTAATTAATGGAATATTAATTAAAGGCTCACTGATTGTTGGATGTTTGGATGAACACTTGTTTTATTCGATAGTTAAATCATCGACTATCGAAACACTTGTTTTTATTCGATAATTAAATCACAGACTATCGGAGTTTTGACCATCGTTGTCAATATGGAGAGACCGGTTGGATTATTATCCGAAGAACCACTCCATATTGGCAGCAGCGTGCGAATCAGATTATATAAAGATAATCGAAGACGGAGTAGAGTGCAAGGACTTTTTCTATTTATAGAAATAGTACCTTCGGTTCATCCTGTTCCTGGGTGACGTGTATGGATGAATGTCTGACAGAGTATTTCCAGAAAGGTCACGTACATTGATTTCTTCAACTGTACCAAGAGTGGAAGCGGAGGAGGAAACTTCTTTTAGCTGACACGTAATGTACTGTTGTAGACGTCAATTAGTGATTTTCGATGGATTTGACGATGTGGCATTCGAAGTGAATTTGGTGTGATGATAAAGCGTAGCTTCTAGCCTCATCAACCGGTAAATGACAGAAATCGGGCAAGCAGCATGGCTATGTAGGTCGCACCTATTAGGGTGTATAATCACCTGATCTAGAGTTTCATTTACTTCTAAAAATCTATTGTCGATGCTGTCCCATTCGGGAAACGGTTGCTGATCCCAATCGTTGGTGATATACATTCGATACACTCAAGCGAAATGAGTGGTCAGTCATGTGTGGCTGAGTTGCAAGATGTTCTTGTTGAACTCGGTGTATTCTCCTCTAGAGATATACCAGCGGAAGGTGATTCCATACCTTGTCATAGTTGGAAAACCAAATACCCAATACGTGCTTGCGGTTTTGATTGTATATATATGTGGAACGTGAGATGCAAACGTTCCACTAGATTGTTATTTAATTGATTTAGACATTATTATAATATCAAAAGAGTTTTGATATAAAGATAAGTCAAGTGTTTGGATTCTCATAAGGGAAAAAACCCGTTCCGTGTTATACGGCGTGGTCTTATGAGATATCATTTAGTTTCTGAAACTGTTTAAACTGTTTACTCATACCAGTCCCATGACTGACCCGGAGTTTATTTGTTTTGTTCTACCTAAACTCTTGGGTGCCTAAATTTGTACGGGCAGTCAAGTAGTTCAGGATTTTTCAGATATATCTAAAGGAGCTTGGAGCAGGAGGCTTCAGCGTTATCTAGTTATAGTTGTTCCGCTATGTTGTAAGTGTTGTACTCTGATAAGTGTATGTTATACAGTTAAGATTTTGTATTTCAAAGATGTGATATATTATATTTTGTTCCGCTGCGATGTGAGATTCTGTGTTGTTATTTCTGTTCTTCTTCTACCTCTTTCTTCTAAAAAAAAATTGTCTCGTATTTTCGTGATATTTGGGTTGGACGTATGATGTATATAGTCAACTCTGATGTTATGGAAATCTGGGTCACTACAATTTTAAAATTTAAAAAGTTTCTCAATTTCAACGAAATTGCTCAAATTTTAAAAAAAAAAATCAACATGTCTAAGTTACAACAGTTATTTTTGAATCTTGTCTTAATTGAAATTTCAAGTTTTTGGATGAAACAATTCATCAACTTATCTGATTTCCATCAGATTATATTAGACCTAAAATTAATTTGATTGATTATATCAAAAAGTTTAAAATAAGTGAACATGAGAAAAGGGTAATATAATAATACCTGATTTATATAAAAATATAACGATGTATGTTGAGTGATTTTCGATGTTTGAATAGAATTAGTCATTTTTTTAATGTTTATACATCACTAATAAAAACACTGCCATATAGAACAAAACACGCAGTCATGTAAAAGAAGGGAAAATGACTGCTCATTGCAGAAGATAGAGAAAGAAGGTAGTGACGCAGTTCTCTGGTAGCATTAAGGCTGGGAGGTTTCCTAATTTGATTACGCAACTTTCAAAAGATCATATCAAAGTTTGAAATTTTATATCAATCGTAATTAGGTTGATAACTGTCTTATGTCATAAATTTCACAAAAATAGTACGAATTTGACTGCTACTATACTATTTGTTTCCTTATGGATTCAATTATTTGTTATCGATCAATTAAAATAACTATTACTAAATTTATTGTGTATATATAAATAAATTATTATTATGGATATCATTTTTTGGATAATTAATTCATTTTATCCCTGTAAAATATTAAATTTTGATTTATGAATGAATATGTCGAATTCATGTTGTTCTACATAGATAGTTTTCATTTAATATTCATTTTGCTATGTCTTTTGCATGTACATTTGCTCTACGAAGATTTTAGAAAATATATTCATTAAAATTTTAACAAATACTTGCATAGTAATGCAAATATTGTTTGTAAAAGTCAAAGTACAACCTTTTTATAACAACGTTTAGAAAAAATGAATTTCATCTAAAATTTTCTCTACCTATTATTTATAGATTATACTTTTTAATGTTGTAATAGTGTAGAAATGTGCAAGTAAGAAGCTAAAAATGCTAAAAGTGCAAATAAGAAAATAATTTGATTTATTTTTCATCTTGTAAGTAGTTGTATATGGACATTGATTTATAATTGGCTTTAGGTGCCAAAACCCCTATGACCGGAGCTGAACACTATATTTTCAAATTACAGAGGTTCGCTGTTAAAGGTATAAAATTATTTTATTATTTTATTAGAAATGTCATTACAACTAAAGAAATGTGAGTTTGACACATTAAATTCTATAATAGTACGTTTAAATTAACAAAATAAAATTGCACAAAGTAATTAATTCGATCTACAGAGTTGACTTAGAAATGAATTTGTGTTTTGTGAAAAAATCAAAATAAAGAATTAAAGAAGTTAGTAATATATGCAAGAAGTGCATCTCACATTAAATGGCATTTAATTTAAGTAATGATCACAGTAACTCATATTTTCATATTAATTATACATAATCAAGACTATCTGGTTTTCATGTTTTGGGCGGTTATTCTTTATCCATCCTATCAATAGATCTCGATTATACATAACATTAAATGAATTTATAGGACCACCATAATTGATCATCGTGACATGTGAGAACATGTAAGAAATAATAAGAAATTGAACTCATAACCACATCAGATCTTCGTGTTAACACTTTTGAAGTTAACTTGGTTCATGTAACAAATGTTTTTATATTATACTTGCTGAACAATGCGTGTACCTTCAAGCATATGCATAAATGTACAAACATTCTTTTTGTTAAACGCAAATATGAACTGACAAAATAATTTCTTTAAAATAAGATCCATTTAAAACTAATTAAAGCTCAACAATTAAAATTTGGAAACAAAATATATTTTGAGCAAAACATACTTCTCTGAACCAAATCAAATTAATATAAGAAACCAATGTTAAAAAGATTCTTGTCATCATTTACTTCAAGCTTATTTGTACAGAAAAAGTTATCATAGTAACCTATTACAAATGATAGTTTCCAGCCCCAAACCCAATAGTATCGAATCTAATCAAGGAAAAAGTAGAGACTTCACACATGCATTACGCAAAAAAAAATTCACCAAGATGTTTACTTCAATGAAGATTAAAAAAATTTCTCATACTTCTCTTCCCCATGAACTTTGAATATTGATTTCTAAATACTTATACAGTAACTATGAAAACTGATTTATGTATTCTAAATAAATACATCATGTGAATATAATTTCTTTAGTATGTTATGATAACATTAAGGATAGAAATTGGAAGAACAAAAACAGCTTCTTTTATTTGATCCGCCTTTTCACGCCAAGATCTCTTTTGGTTGGAGTGTGATCTTAGTAGCTCTGTTACCACGCACTGTATTGGTCAGCATCCTCATGGACCTCATCTCATTTCTCTGCAAGAACTGATTTTTTTTAACTTTAAAACTCTCGTGCTGCTTTTAAATAAAATACCAATACATTGCCCTTGTCTAATAGCAATACAACTATTTTTCACAATCAACAAAGGACAAAAAAAATCCACATGCAACAGTACGATTTTCCAGATGTCACATAAGAACAGAATGGGCAGAGAAATACGCAAGCAATCCAAGCAGTGGAGCATTTATATAAGTTGTGGGCTCGGACTACTGGAAAATGGGTCGGACATTAAGAAACAAATCCAATATGTTGGAAGGCCCACCCACAACTGCACCAATCAATACATTCGAGTTGGAATCAGATGTAAAATAGTACTTCATGGCCGCTTTGTACACGGTATGAGATAGATGGACATGAACTGACAGTAAAGAGCTTCTCTATGATGGACACAGAGCGCGTACCATCGCCCATACGCAATCATGTAAAATATTCAAAGTGGATTCTCCCCAAGAATATAGTCAACTTGTCGTTTGGCAACACGCTTAAGCTGAGTTGGCTGGACAGTGGACCCACCACAAGCCACGTGAGCATCTGCATGGCTGAGGTAATTGGAGAAAGCAAGAACCAAAAAGGAGAGTGAAGTCACGTGTTGCATGCACTGTTTCAAATCTCGCAAATATCGCCCGAGATCTCCTCTAACATCTCGTTTTGGGATCCTTCCGAAACGAAACAGCAAATATCACTCTAAATCTCCTTTCGAATATATCGCCCGAGATATTGCAATATCGAACGATATATCGACCGAGACGAAATACTGGAATATCGTCCGAGATCTGAGTTTTTTTGGTTAAAATTTAAATCTGTGCTTGAACTAGAACTATAATTAAAAAACTCAAATCTGGCTATATCAATCTTTTGTTATTTTACATTTTGCATGTTAAATGACTATATTGTATGTTCGTATATATTTTACAATGCTTATGATTTTCATATTCGTCTTTTTACATACATGTTACTTATGAAATTATGTATTTTATGGTCTATTTATGCTGGATTTTTTAATGTTTTGGATCCTTTTAATATTTCATGTCTAATAATATTCCTGTTTTAAGCATATTACGATTTAGAGTATGAATGATCTTTCGGAAAATAAAGAATAACAAAGTTATTTTGCATTTTAAGTTTAAGTTACTATGTTTTTGGTAGCATTCATAAAAGTCATTTTGTTAAAATATCATTTTTAACATATCATGTACCTCGAGATTGTTCCGATATGAACTTTCAGACCTGAGATGAAAATCCGAGACGAACTCCCGAGTTAGACTCATGTCGTCCGAGGAGTCTATAAAATCCCCGAGACGAAACGCGACCGATATCCAAGATTTAAAACCTTGGCTGCATGTTACTTCCTCCTACCTTAAACAGAAGTCCTACTGGTGAGTATTGGATTTGCGGATGTCGAGATATTCCCAGTAGCAGGCAACATAAAATTATCTGCCATTGCTTTGAAAGATTGCAAGTAGTCAAACTTTCCCATTAGCACTTCCTTGGAGATGAGGACATTAATCCATGCATGTTTGTTATCCCATCCGAACTCATAAATGTTATCTCCATCTCCGGGTATCTCCTCATTTACTTTTATGTATTCTCTATATTTCCTCTCCCTCATTGCTTTGTGTAGCTAAGATGCACCCGACACCAGCTCATCTTGATGCCCATCAAAGCCGCAGTACACGGACATACTGCTGACCGTAAACTGCTACCGTATGCTCCTCTGTATTTATCCGCAAGAACTGATTATTGAACATCATTCAAATGAAAAAAAAGTAGATAAGATGTGATGATGTTCGGTCGGAAATATTCACTATGAGAGCATCTCTAGTCGTTTGGATTAAGGGTGCATAATTAAGGGAATACACTCCAGTAGCGGAGTTACACCTTAAAATTAAGGCTATTATTCAGGATCATGAATCAGTTCCCGGCGCCTATAAAATAGGCGCCAGAAACCCACCCTCCTCCCCCACACATGCCTGCTGCTAAACCCTTATTCGGACCCTATTACCCCTTCCAATGGCTATAAACGGTCAAATATTTGAACTACCAACAGCTTTAAACGGTCATACGGAAGTTACAACGGCCATAAACGGTCATATTTTTTTTCTATATATACTAGTATGAGTAGTTCATTGTAAAACACACAAACTTCTTCAAATCCACCATACTCTTTATCTACCAACAAACAATGTCATATCCACTCCAGTTCGACAATGAAGCGAGGAATACGAATATTTGAGATTACGATTCTCAACCAGTCGAAGATCTTACCCCTCATTCTGCTCCACCACTCTCGTTTCATTCTTCTGCGCCGTGGACCGGGGACGAAGATAAAGATCTCTGTTTAATGTACTGCCACTTTTCAAATGATTCGGTCTAGGGAAATGATCAAAGTGGGGAGGCATTCTAGGGAAAAGTTATGCCTGCTTACAACCAAAAGCACGTAAAAGGACGAGATCAACGTCTGCGCTTTCAGGTCGATTTGGGAAGATTAATTGACAAACCCAATTTTTTGAGTCTCAAGTTCACAAAATAAGAACCGCAAATCCTAGCATAACGGGTGGCGAAGCCGAATTGGTAATAATTTATAACTCTCTAATTCGCTTGTCGACCTACCATGAAAGTATACCAATATTCATTATTTTACCGTTTTTAGAAGCGGATGGCAAACGACCAATTCTTGGAATTATTTCCTAGAGAAAATGGTGCAAAAAACCGCATTACTACCAGTTTGCTAATTGCTATGAATTGCTCGTTAGTCATCCGAAATGGAGTTCTAGCAATGCGAAGAGCTTAAGAGATGTACAAACGACGGCAAAATCAAAGAAAAAAGCAAGCTGAAATTCCTATACTTCAAGTCCAGGAGAATCTTCGCAGAGAGACTCTAATGCGGATGAAGATGCAACTACTCAATTTGATGAAGATGCAAGACCTATGGGCCAGCATGCTGCGAAGAAGAAAAATGTTGTTCAAACCCAACTTGATTCTCGGTTGGCACATATGCACGAGAAGCATGCCAAAGAAAATGAAGAACGGACAAGAAATAATGCAGAAAAACTAGAGGTGTTAAAACAGTTAACCGAGATTGAACGCGATAGGTTTGAGTTGGAGCGGCAACAGCAAGAGACTTTAGTAATGGAAAAGGATGTCACCGGAATGGATCCACTATCGACGCAGTACTGGATGGATTATAAACAGTGTATTGTTGATAGTCGTGCTGGATCTAAGCGTATGTAGTTTTTAGTGCTTGTACTGGTTTCCTCTAGTATTGTTTTTTAGTTTGAATTAAACAATGGTATCTTATTTTCTTTTAGACTGTTTGTATGTATCAAATAACGATTACCACATAAAAATAATCCAATGTAGCACGTGCGAGAAAGCAAACTCACTTCATTGCAAGAATACATAATAAAACAAACATTCAAAAATATAAATGGAAACAAACGTAATAAAACATTGCATTTGAAGTATAAACTGCTGGTTGCTGTAAGAGTTCCAAATGTGATCCATTAGATCTTTTTGAAGGCGGTTGTGCAGAGCCGAATTACTATATATTTCATGTTGATCAACTTGAAACATATGGAATTGTCCTTCAATTTCATCATTAGAAACTTGGTAAATTTGTGGGGGTTGTCTGGATCCTTCGTATTCGTAGTCTGGGTGAACGATGTCGCGTTCGTCTTCGATTATCATGTTATGCAGAATTATGCAGCAGAACATAATTTTTCACATTTTCGACCGTTTCCATAACCTACATGGACTACTAACCATTGCGAATCTAGATTGAAGAACTTTGAATGCTCTTTCCACATCTTTACGCTAGCCCTCCTGCGTAGAAGCAAATTATTTCTGTTTTAGGGTCAGTGGATTTGCATAAGTTTTTACAATCGTGCTCCATTTAGGATAAATTCCATCCCCCAGATAGTATCCGTGAACGTGTGTGTTTTGTCCAATCGTAGATGAAACATGGGGGATTTACCCTGTGCCAAATCACTGGACAAATGAGATCGTTCAAGAACATTTAAGTCGTTAAGTGAACCAGGCATACCGAAAAAAGCATGCCATATCCAAAGATCATGAGATGCAACTGCTTCTAAGATGATGGTTGGCCTTTTTTCTTTACAGTTGTATGCTCCATGATAAGCTTTATGACATTTCTTCCACTCCCAGTGCATGCAATCTAGACTCCCTAACATCCCAGGCCACCCTATACTTTTGTGCATTTCACGCAACCTAGCTACGTCAGCCTCGTTAGGAGAACGAAGATATTCATCCCCATATTTGTCGACCACTGATTGGTAGAATTCATTTAGGTTTTCCAAAGCAGTACTCTCTACAATACGATAAGAGTCATCAAGAGCGTCTGCGGGTGCGCCATATGCCAACATTCTCAGAGCCGCGATCATCTTCTGATGTCCAGTCAGACCTTGTTTTTTGGCAGCATCCTGCTTATAAACAAAGTACTTGTTAGTCGCCTGAATGCTATTAAGGATTATTAAGAATAATGGTCGACTCATTCTAAAGCGTCTGCGAAAAATCATAGGACCATAATTCGGATTAGAAATGAAATAATCGTTCATCAGTGTTTTATGAAATGCTGCATGATCCCGGTAAAAGTATCTTACCCATTGTTGAACCACCGTGTTGTCCACTAGATGAACCGTAAGCTTCATGGTTGATCTCAATAAGTTACTCTTCTTCTTGTTGGTGTGCTAATGCGTAGGCTTCATCCTCAGAGTCGCTATCGCATAACATAATAGCTTTTAGCAGATGGCTAGACATTTTTATTGAGAAGTTGTAGTATAATTTTGAAGTGTGGAGCTTAAGTATGATATTCACGTCCTTATATGGTTTGGAAAAGTTATGGCACTATAATCAATGTTAGGCCTTTATTATCGTTATTTTAAATCTGGCACTGTAGCCATGTTCGATTGCTGTAAATTGTCTAGTTATTAAATGTTGGGCCTCCTTATGTCAAATTAAACTGTGTACTCAATGTTAGGAATGGGCACTCTAGCAATGTTATGACACTATAGCCATGTTCAATAGCTGTAAATTGTTTGGATATTCAATTTTGGGTTGGCTTATGTCAAATCATGCACGGTATCCTTACTGTTGATCTCCTTTGTGTTGGGTTCGTACAAGCACAGTAACCTTACTGTTTTGTATTTAGTGAACTACCTAATCATGTCACAGACCTATGTAAATGGTACGTTCTGAATACACGTGACTCGTAACAAAAAGCACAAAACTATTGCTAAATCATGGGCTACAAATAAAGGGTGCTTCGGGTCCTTAATTTCACATAGTAAACATTTCTCATTCCGCAGGAACTCTCCTTTATTCATGGCCACTGGTAGTTGGACTCCGTCTGAGATACTTATACATGTGGAATTGTATATTGACTTTCAAGAAATGCATGACAAAATGCTGCAAGGAGGTGGCAGAGTAACCCATGAAATGTGTTGGTAATTGATTCAAAAAAGTACAACGACAACCCCAAGTGTCTGTCGTGGAGGTCTAGAGAAGAGATTCATACCAAACATAGGACCTTTTGGGATGATTGTGCCCGATACCGCCAGATAATCAAGGTGGTTGAAGAGGAAGATATTTTCAAAGCTAATCATGCCACTTTCAATTCATGTTATCTTTTCGAACATGGAACGGAATTCATAGGGCATGAAGCATATGAACTTCATTACAACTGGCTAACGCGCGTCGGTTATGATTGGTAGAGGTGTTTGTGCTACTATTCATGTTAGTCTGTGTTACAACATTAACTGTATCGTACTATCTTTCAACATTGTTCATGTGCTATGTATCAGTGTGTATTCTTGTCAAATATTGTAGTAGGATTGTCAATGTCTCAGTGTGTAGTCGTGTCAATGTTTGGTACTATGTCTCAGTTGTGGTTGAGTCTTTTATTTTACATGTGACCTCTTCTGCTTCCTTTCTACATTGATTACGAAATATGTCTCTGTGTAAAGTCATTTCAATTACTGTAGCAGGCTTTGGAAACATTATGGTGAGTTGTATTGTTACCGTATCAAGTTTGTATATATGTAGGAGTTAAAAAAAACACGTAGGAGTTAAAAAATGTGGGTCATCCTCTTATGCATTAAACAAGTCAATACACGTAGGAGTTAAAAAATATGTGTCGTCCTCATATGCATTATAAATACACGTAGAAATTTAAAAAAAAAACAAGGAGTCGGCCTTGGGTGCATTCAACAATTCAATACACGTAGGACTTTAAAAATAGGGGTCGTACTCGTCCAAGTGAGCATTGACCGGTTACATTATTTTGTGGCGGGCAGCTATAAAACTCTCCTAAATACTCCTAACTTACCTCACTCAAAAAACATTGTTTTCCTACTCCTCTTCCCATTCCCACATCAATGCCCTCATGGCCTTCAGCTACAGACTCTGAGGAAGAGGCATACGAAGCGATGAGACTTCAAGAGATGGAAGACGAATTACAGTTTCTAAACCAGCTAATACCTCAGGCTCAAGCACCGCACGAAACTGCGAACGTTCAACTTCTACCAGAAGCTCAAGTGCCCCATGTTCAACCATCATACAAACAGTCGGTCCCTCAGCCACAACAAGAAGTAGAGGTGTATCGAGTACCACCTTCTAAAAAGGAAGTTGACTCGTATCCAGTTTGTTGCTATTGCGGTTATGCGGTTGAAGTCATTGTTCGAGCAGAGGGAAACAATATAGGCTGCCACATGCAGAAATGTCCATTGTATCCTAATGGATGCGATTACACGGAATGGATAGACGAGCCCCTTTATCCAAGGGGAATAGCCTATGCAAATGAACTAGAACAAGAGATTTGACATCTTGAAAAACGAAATTGAGCAGTTGCGATTTAACGTAATGAGACTCCCTTGAGTTTCAATGTAAAGAGACGTTGTTTTAGTTGGCATCTTGTATCATTACTTGTTGTATCTTTATGATCTGTTGTGGCATTATGCTTATTGTTAATTATATCGTTATGCGAAATAATATATGTGTACTGTATGTTCTCAAGTGTTTCTTTAACAAGGAATCTTTTTAATGCTTGTCAACAACATTATAAATGATTAAAGGAGTCTTTAACAAGGAATCTTTGTTGTATACAAAGTAACATGGTGTGGTCGCCAGCCATGGTAGAAATGAGACAAGGAATCATTGTTAAGGCCTAGCTTCATAATAAAGTTGACATCACTAGTACAAACGAGACAGGGAATCTTTGCTACATGTCCATCGTTCTTAAAAAACATGCCACGGAAAAATACAAATAACTTAACAAGTCGCCGCAATTAATGATGCCTGTAACTACCACACTAAATGTTAAATGCTTTAAAGAGGACGTTGCATCTTCTTGCTGTCTTCATTATTTCGAACTCTCCAGTAGTTTTATGCTATCCACATTTGCTTTATGCATAATGTCTAGTTGGGAATACGATGCCGAAATGATGGTTCAACTCTACGATGAGTACGAAAGGAATAAGCAACCAATCGAAGATGTAGAGATTGTGCCCTAAACACACTCGGATGTCCAATTCCAAGCTGGAGAAGCAGAGTCTGAACTTTTTAGTGCCACACTACCAAACGTTGTTGTCACAACAATTGGACCAATTCAAAAAACTCATCATGCTCGGTTGATGGAAGTAGTTGCTCGCCAGGACCCCGATAGGTCAAGCTCTAACATAACGGGTCGGTATGTTCTATTCTATTGTGGAGCGGAATGCAATGTGATTGTTTCTAAAAGTCGAACCAATGTCAGTCGTCGATTTTATTGGTGCAAGGCGTACATTGATGCACATAACCGACAAGGGTTGGAACGTTGTAATTTTTTTTCGTGGTATGATCCACCTTTGACTGAGAGGGGTGTCCAGTATGCACTGGAGATGCAAGCAGAGGTCGGTCGCTTGGAAATATTGAACATTGCAAAAAAAGCAGAAATGTTGTATGGGTGGTGCAGTTCTTCCCGAAACTAAGAGTACTGCCTTACTGTACCGTAGCTTTATGTTGTACGTTGGGTCGACTGCGGAATGTATCATGTATCCTATATTTGGCTATAATTGTGTTGTACGATCTATGTTGTATATTATAATGATTCAATATTTTGTTATAATGATGTATCCTTTATCGTAGTTGTATGTTGTCCACGTTCTAACTAAACAACATTTATCCAAAATAATACAATTAGGTATAAACACAATTTAACGTGGTAAGGAGTCATACTAAAACATTATGATAATTTGCAATACTACAATAGTTCGCTAATAATACATCAAAACAACTACAAAGCAGTTCTACAGTCCACTGAACAAGTACTAGTAGAAAATACATGACAATATGAAGACAAAATACAACAGTCCTCCTAATAATACAAATAAACCACAAAAGGAATACCAAAGTCCACAGAAACTACAGTAATACCAAAGTCCACAAAAGACAAAATACAACAGTACACTAATAATACATCAATACCACTACATAGGAAAACCTCCATCATCATCGCTCCCATCATCATCTCTGTCATGATCATCAACATCGACGTCGTCAGCTACGTCGTCGTCGCCCTCCTCCTCATCATCATCATTATCAACATCGTCGCCCTCAGCGACAGCGTCATACTCATCGGTGTCATGGCTCGGCAGATCATGGAGACCAATGTCCACACCAAAATCTCTAGTCGTAGACCCACTGGGCGCAACATCTGCAAGTGCAAAAGGCTCATACACGACAAGTATGGCTGATAAATGATCGATTTGAGACTCCAACATCTATGTATGACTAAGGTATAAATCACGCATCGTGTGGGTGCGTGCAAGAGTCATATCACGATAAACGCCAAGGGTAGCTCTAGACTGGTCCAACTAATGTGCGTACTACAAAGACATGTGATCAGCGTTACGTAAAGTACCCTAAGTAAAAATTGTACATAAATGGACATATGTATTAAAGATACCTAGTATGGAGGGTACAAGCCAGTTGAGGGTACTCCTGGAAAGTCGAGTGGATTTGGAAACACTACGCGTTGCTCGATAACGGTACCTGCAATGTGGTAAGCTCTGAAAGTGCAATCGGGCTCTATTTGCATAGGAGGCTGGGAAAACCGGGATCGAATAGGATCAAACGAAATGTGAGGTACCTGAACTCTACCGGCTGCCATATGAGGTCCTAAATGATCGGAGTTAACCCCCCGGGCATAATCAGGACATATCAGTCTACGTGGAGCAACTCTAGCCAATAAGAATCGTAATGTCCATCAATGAAAATGGGCTAATCTCAACCCAACCACCCTCCCGTAGGGCCTGTATGTACTGCACCCCAATCACCTACGTCTATCAAACATGTCCTCGCAAGATAACGAATCTCCCGGTATTCGTAAATCAGCGTTGATATGATACACACACCTCTAGCCCAAATACCACATGGCGATATAAACGGGGGAGTGTAAAGGCACCCTACGAGTAGAGAGTGTATATGCAATCACCGTCGGGTGGTCGTCAACCATAAGGCCATCCTTTGTCAGATGGTCCAAATGTGCTGTCCAAGGAGTGCGTATGAGATTTCCCCGACTCCGCATGTCAAGCTATGCTCTAGACTCCATCAAATCGTGGCGTATACCGAATGGAGCACGAGGTACGTAATGAATACTCTCCCACCGTCTCATCCGTGGAAAGAACTGCTCACATACCTAAGCATCCATCTCTACCATACGTGGATGCATGTTAGCCATGAACTCATAATGGCAAATTGGCATAATATACCAAAAAGCCTACATGTCTCTGACGTCTCGCAGCACATATGAATCTAAAGCGATGTACAGAGTACCTAGTATAGTTGTGCCCCATTCTATCGTATGAAGCCGATCCATTATAGTAATCGAAGCTAGATAACCCAAGCAAATGGTACTTTTATGGTTGGAAAAAAGGTCGAACCAAACAAGTACAGTAAAAACGCGTAGTCACCCCATCTATAATATCCAGTCGACTCGAAAAAGAAGTGATGTACTGCTGCAGGTAAGTCAACGGAACAGCCCCACTAATAACTTTGGAATCATCAAAAAGGGGTAAGAACACGGAAAACACGTTGGGTGACTCGTACAAAACATCAAAAGGAACTGGTCTACGATCCAGACGACCAATCTCTATACCGGTGAGAATATAGAAATCGACAGGAGAGACACCAAGCTCAAAGTAAGAAAAATGGAAAGTATGTGTGGTCGGCCACCACTGCTCACATAATGCCTATAACAGGGGTCTGTCGAATGACTGAATAGGTCTAATAGATAAAAACTAACTAAAGGGACAGTTCTGCAGCCTATCCTTAATAGGAGACGAAAGTGCGTCATAAAATGTAATGCATTTCGGCCAACTACCTCTGCAATGAATGTACTTGTCCAATATATAATGAAATAAGCAATGTTTTTCAATTCAATAACACCTATTTAGCTTGTACGAAGATATAACCCGTGTAATACTAGAAATCGTTAACATTTAAATTATACCTGAATCGTGGACAATGCAGTATCAGCTCTGTGTTGGTAGCCCTTCGAAAGATCATGAAGGACACAAAGCTCATCAGTTGTTACTCTAGGAGCTGCAGGTGTGTGTAATGGATCAGCTTGCTCGTTTAACGGCTTCCGAGCAACTCTCCTTGCAAGTTTAGTGGTTCGCGACGGCATTTCAACTCAATTTTCTTTTAAAAACAAAATAAAATGAGAGCTTGAAGAGGAAACAAATGAACGAAAATGGCGGATAGGGGGATTTATAGGGCCAGAATCCTGGTGCCTATTTTATAGGCGCCAGGATTCTGATGCCTATAAAATAGGCGCCAGGGTCTGGCGCCTATAAAATAGGCGCCAGACCACTGGCCCAGCACCCCCAATTCAGGGCTGAATATTCAGTGGCCTGAATATTCAGCCCTGAATCCACTGGAGTTGCTCTGACTATGTAACCAAAATTTGATACCCTATTACGGTTATATCTAATAGACGCATAGTTTTATTTATTGGGTAATATGTGACTCATTCTTCCAAGTTTCACCTTTAAGATTTGGCAGTTTTGATCCAAAAGACTAATGGATGTCTCATGTTTTGTATTATGAAATAAACAAATATGTTTGTAGGACCATTGTTCAACATCTATTCCCCAAAATACAATGCAACATAAAGTTTACTCATGCATACTTCCAATTTATCTGCTTTACTTATAATGTGGTGGTAAGCAAACTGCGCTTTTTGCTAGGAGCATCGCGGCGGCCGGACAGAATACTGTTTGGCCAATGGTTGTCCGCTGTCAACGGTGGCGGTTTTATTTTCCAGAAATTTGCTAGCCCCTTTGCATAAATGCCCTTACCATCAGAGTAGAAATAAAGTAATTTGATAACTAAAGGTCTATTCAAGATTTCTAATGATACAGCTATCTCCTCCCGATATTTAAAGATTGTAACGATACAGATTTCGCTCGGACCTAATCGATCGCTAAACCAACCAAGACCGTTCGAATCCCGCATAGGCTAACTCTGCCATACAACACATAAGAACAAATAACAGAAATTTTTTATAAACATCCTAATAATTTTATATCAGAGTACAGAATATATCAGAGTATATCCAAATATAATACAGTGGAAGATTAATTTACAATAAATGTAATACAATGCAGTGGAAACAAAAAAGCTAACACAGCGGAAGGCTATAAATGCTCTGGACACGGCTTTAAGCATCAATCCAGAATCCTACTCAATAAATAAATATCTGCAAGACAAACCACTCAACTGCCCGTGTGGAAAATAGGGGCACTCGAGTTTGCAAAGGAAAAGAAAACTACAGGTCAGTCATGGGACTGGTGTGAGAAACTCTACAGTTAAAATTAAATTATATAAATGATAAGGCAAATCATAGGACCACGCCGCTAACGCGGAACGGGTTTATCCCCATGAATGTCAGTGTATAAACAACAATCAGTAATAAAGATATGGATCTACTATGCATCAATCAACATGCAATATTCCAATTTACCCATTTAGATTAATCACCACACGTAGATTTTCCAAATCCAATTCAATTTACAGAAATTATTCCTTTGGTCTTTATTTCCCGATTTCTATTTCAAATCATTTGAAATACATATCTAACTTTTATATCAAAGTAGATTTCACTTCAGGATCTCAAACCAAATCGTTTGGAAATATGAATTCTAAAACGTAACAATGCATACAAACAAGTATGCAACCAAATATCGGGAATCTTCCCTCAGACAAGGCTGTAAGCGCCCCTCCAACCCGATATATATATATATATATATATATATATATATATATATGCACCTCCCACGCATGGAGCAGGCTACACTGCCGACCACTCACCCTAAGGCACTGGATCCAGCCCATACTTTTAGTCGCTCTTGGGTCACCTGAATCTTTTGCCACACACTAAACCATATTATATCCCAAAGTAGGGAAAATCATTTCACAACATAATAATCACAAGTACATTCAAACAATTGAACTTCACATCAGCAATTCACAAATATGATCAGTCGCTATTATTCACATAACCTTTGAGCTCGTATGTCTCAAAGAAGGGTGTTATGCAAGAGAATAAATTCTTCGCTACCAAACAGATATATCATCAATAGCAATTAATCGGTTATGTGTTGGACTACCATGTAACACATAATACATTTCTAAATCATTACTTTCTGTTTTATAAAACATTCCTTGTCCAAAATCGGGAATACATTTCTTTTCACTTAGGAAAAATATCATTTCAAAATCATTCATTAAATTTGAAATGAACACAACAACATCGCTACACATATCATAGTCAAATTTTGAAGTGTTTCACAAGTTGTTAGCATACCAGTATTTCTACCCAGCCCAAAGCTAAATGTAAAAGCATATCTTGCTCATAAACCGGTCGAGCACAATCCAAACAATCAATCAATCACAATAATGAATATCAACAACCAAGTAAATTTGGTTTAATCACATCACGTGTTTTGGTAAATTTAATTACCATTTATTCATTCACAATCTAATTAAAGATTTATTCCAATTCCAGTTGGTTTGAATCCCAAAAATCATTTCTTATTGATTGTTCAACTTTCTGGAAATTACTCCGGCTTTAACTGGGTTAAAGAACCAATGTCATTTAAACACAGTTCACGACAAACCCAAAATCCAATTCAATATTAAATATAAGGCTCAAAATAGAAATTATATCGGCTTATATTCAATATCAAATTCTAAAACCAACGGGTATCATATTGGAATAACGATATCTATATCTTCCAAATTCCCACAACAATATCCGTATAATCACGGAATCCAATATCGAAATATTCCGAAGATAATTTTGATTCAAATTCATTCCAATTAATATATTGGAAATTCTGGTTATTTTAATACCATTTCAATCCAATTTATTTATTTAAAAATAATTGGATTATAATTCTAGTTAATAGCTAGTTCACTTCGATAAAAATATTTTTTAT
>JASFAX010002943.1:0-44142 GCA_030737875.1 Allium sativum | reverse complement strand
AAGGGAGGTGAGCTAACAGGAACCGTATACAATTTTTAATGATTAAACCGATAAAAATCTACACTCACAGTTATATATATATATATATATATATATATATTATTCATGAATTCAATAACATGATAAAATATAATTTTGAGTGAGAAGGAGTTCTCACCTTGGTTTCGACTTCGTCGGTCTTTATATGAAGGAAATGTGACCTTTTCGGCCCCACAGTCCGCATACGACATCCAAATGACTCCAAATCAATTTCATTGCAAAGCTGTCGTTGATACGTTTCACACGGATCCGGTTTCACTGAATTCTGAGTTCGTAGGAAAAAGTTATGCTTTTTACAAGATTCGTGTACATGTATGTGTCATTAACATTACCATAAATTAACTAATTACCCTTATTTCTTCTCTAATCACTTCCTCTAAACCCTCTCCCTCTCCAAAACTCATGTACTCAGTCCAAAAACGTAGCCCCTCCATGTTCATATTTATGCAAGCTTCCTCCACCTCTTTCTCCTTCGTTTCTTCACAAAAACACAAACCATAAACACCATTGTTCTTCTCTTCTTCTCCTGTACAATGTCAACACCATGAATCTCAAACTCAAGCTTCCCCAGAAATCCCATCCACTGTCAAAACGTGCGCAGCCCCATCTTCCTCTCGATGCTTTTTGTCACCAAATCGCCTCAAATTTGGCCACAACGTGCTATTCTACCTCCTAAACACCAAAACAAACTCGAATTCATGCATCGCTGCTTCTATTTCATGAATTCATCAACCTTAGCCCACATAATCCATATGCTGGAAAAAAGCAGCGTACAAAATGTTCTTGATCCTCTCTCGTTCTCATACCATATCGAAGAGTAAGCTCGTAAGATTACAAATATATAAGTTTCATCGAATTCCAACTCAGTATGCACAAACAGTGAATTTTTAAAGTCAAAATATTGTCTGTTTTTCACTTTAAAAATCACTCTCATCACATATTGATTCTAAAAATCATAAAATTTGGAATCATACCATTATTCGACGCTATGGAATCAATAAAAAAAGTTTCGTCGAATTCAGAGGTCATTTCAATAATGTTCCTTTGTAAAATTTCTCAAATTAGCTTCAAAATGTGATTTTAGCGTACCTTTTCTTCTTGTACGCCCAAACACTAACTCCAAAAATTATGGCCTTTTGGATATAACCATTATTAGATGATACGAGTCCAAAAAAAAAACGAAATCGAATTCTGAGCTTCCTAGAAAAATTTCATTTTTTAACGGTAATGATTATAAAAATCATATTTTTCAAATTTCCAAAACAAAGATTATAAATCTATTTAATAATTTTATTGAGTTTTTTTAGTCAAATAAACTATAAACACTAATTTTAAAATTATTCTCAATTTTTATTTATCAAAAATAACCAATTTATGTTCACAAATTCCTTAAAAAAGCTTAAATTAAAATTTTAAATTGGTTTTGAAATTCCGGGTTGTTACACACAGTTGGCAAACCACCCTAATGGTCGGTTTAATTACTATCTCAATTTTCTCTGCAAACAGTATTAAAATCATTTTTTTATGTATCCTTCTTTTTGTCGAAGGACAAAAAAGAATGTAGACAAAAACTTCCTTCCGAATAAAAATCATGAAAATTCCATATGCGTTTGGTTTCTATGTTTTAGTTTTGGGTTTTCATAAATATGAAAGTACAAATGACGCAGCACACATTTCGTGAAAAACGATCGTTTTACAAACGAAGTTAACACACAAAACAAAAAAAAAACTTTTTAGAATTTTCAGTATTTTAAGAAACAACAAAAGAACGGCGACAAATTCATCCATCCATTATCCCTTCACATCTTTCATCACCTCTCCCTTTGTTAGTTGTAACATCTCGAGATTTTGCGATAATTTATATTATTAAATTTAATGTTGATTTTGGATAACAAAGGTTAAATGCACGGTTTATAAAGATTATTAAGTGAATTTAATTTATATAAACTTGAATAAGCTTATGAAATGGTGAATTCAATAGATTATTAACATAATAACTTGTATATGATTATAGATATAAGATTTGGTTATTAATTAAAATAAAAGAAATTAAACCAAATGTCGTAAATAAATAGAAAGATTTCACGTGATCATATTGAAATGTATTAAGTAAGGATAATTATAGGTATGTGAATGCATTTGTTTACAACAATAAGCTTATAACATTTTAATTAGAATTTGTAACTAGTCATAGATTGCAAAACTCAATATTAATGCATTGAAATAAAGTCGAGTAACATCCCATAATTTTAACTAAGTTGATTTGGATTTTTATTATATAATTTTGGATTTTCTGAATATAAATTGATTTATAAGGTTTGAATATAAATTTTTACTTTGTATAAGTATTTTGTTTTATTTAATATAATTTTTATAAGAAAACTTATTTTGAAAATTATGTTTATAAGATTTACGTTTAAGTAATGATATTTTCTAATTTTGATAATATTGGTTTGTAAAATATGAAATTTGGTAAAGGATAATTTAAAAAAAAGATTTCATAGGAACGATTTTTAATTTTGAATATCAAATATAAGATAATTTGTAATGATGTTTATAAAATTTATTAAGCATTTATTTTCAAACCATTTTTTAGTATAAACTTTAGTGAATTATATGATAAATAATATAAATAAATATTTTCAACTATTTATGAGTTATTTTTAAAGATTATTTAATGATTTTTATTTTGAAATAATTTTTATTTATGATAACTTATTATTTTGATATAGATAAGTTCTGTAAATGTTCCATTTATAAGTATAACTAAATTTGGCTACATTCATATGTGTCACTAAGAGAAACTAAATTTAAATTAACCCTTAGGACAAGGATTTGATGATGTGTCCCTCTTTGGTGTCATGATGCATGGGGTTATTCATGGTATAAAGACAAGTAGCCATGTATGTGTAACCATGCATGGAGTAGATGCCATAATGAGAGCCATGGTCCATGAATGTATTGACTAAAATACCCTTGAATCATCCCTATATAAAGAGGACCAAACGCCCATTGTATTGCACAATTCAGCCATGATCAGTAGCTTCTCCCGTCATTTGCTTCTTCCAATATTTACACTTCCTATAAATGGAAATTTAGCATTCCCACTCATTTAAAAATCCACAACCCTCAATCCATGCATTTTTAGTTGAAATAATATACGCGAATAATGTTCGTATCATCGTTTGTGATATTTAGAAATTAACAGATCAAGGTTTCATCAACTATCGGGAGAGAAAATCTAAATTTACAGAAAAACTAAGAAATGGGTTCCAAGTTTCTAAAAATCATATCTCAAAATCCAGAGAGAATTACTCGACGCCATCAACATCATTGCGATCAGTGGAGGATGTAGGATTTTTCATGAGAATTTGGTACGATTCCGTTTCGATGATCGGAGAAATTCGAAACTAGGGTTGACGATTGTCGAAGAAACGAGGGACGGTTGGCGAAACGGAGGATGGCATGGCGATGAGGATGGAGAGGGCCTCGATGTTGCAAAGATTGGTGAAGAACGGAGCTTGAAGGAAGGGTGCGACAATATGGAGGTCGCGGATTTTTTCTGTGCATTCCGCGTCCGGCGAGAGGAACGGAAATCGATGGAGGAGGCCGGAGTTGAAAAGGTGCGGTGCATTAAGATGAGGAGAGGAAGGGAAGTTCGTCGGAGGTTTCAATTTGAAGAATGCTAGAGGATATTGATGGTGCACATGCACGGTGGAGTTGGTTACAGTGCGTGGAAATGAAGATAGGAGGAGGAAGAAGAAGAGGAAGCGCGGTGGGATGAGTTGGATCATGGTTTTAGGCTGGGCCAAGATTGCTTTGGGTATGTTGTTTTATTTATTTTTAGATTAAATTAGTTAAAACTTCAAACAACAATATCTCGCTCATTTTATATCAGATTTACTCGCCATCAGAGGCGTTAGAATCATATTAGGAAGTAAAACGCAGTGGTTTTAGTATTGGAAATTTTGTTTAAGTGTGAATTTATAATAAAATATGAATAAATGGCCTTATATATATGTATTAATACATAATGAACATCGTTATTTATTTAATTCCTATATGTATAAATTAGCAGAAAATCATCAACTGCTAATCAAAATGGATCGAGAACAGTACGAGCAGCAGTGGCAGTGTTCATTAGTCTGTTCGTTTTAGTAATGAAGATGTTGGAGCTATTATGGTGACAACTTCTAATTTAAATTATTTAATTATAATTAGCTGAGATTTAATTATAATTAGTTGATGATGATTGTGTGATGGATGCTGATGTTTGAATGGTTGTTCATGAATTAGATAATACACTGAACACTAGCAAGCGTTATTGTCTGTAACGCTTGTGCACAGTTAAAATGTTGTTTGTGATGAATGAATTCATATCCATCTGATCGTATGGTTCATTTGAATAAATAGGATTGCATTGCAGGATATTACACACACACACACCGTGGTTGTGGAATATATGGATGATCAATTTAGAATCTCCTTCCTATATACGATTTTATTTAATTATTAAATAATATTTAAAATTTTGGTTTTGAATTTAATTTCAACTTTTAAATATTGAATTAGGATTTGGAAAATGATTTGAATTATGTGTTGATTTTGTACAATGATCTTTATATCTATCTGAAACTAGTTTTGGTAAAAATATATTATTTTCAATTTAAATTCGAAATGAGATTTTTAATTTGAATATGGTTATATATATATATATATAATAATATAATATACACCAGAATGTTTTAGGATGACAGAGAGGATAGTGTCTAGGCATGGGTTTGGAAATTCAGTTTCCTGCTCTCCCTGGCTAACCCTAACTTGTCCGACAAACGGGATGGTAAATTTGAAATCAAATTTGAAATATATTTTGAAACTGTTTCAAATGATTTGGAAATACAAAATAAATTTGAAAGGGTTTGAATAATTTATATTTAAATCATTATATGGTTTGAATAGAACGCACTATGATGCGACAATTCGTAAATATCGATTTCATGTTTTGAATGGTTATGACTTGATTATTTTAAATTGAATTAACTTGAAATAAGGCACGTTCGATTTCAAATAATAATAGTATTTGAATAGAAAGGAAATTTTCGATTTTTCAACATATAATTTTCAAGTTATATTTAAAACAAATTTGGGAAAGATTACTATACATGCAGTTGGCGATCATAACGAAAAGTCGAATAAAATAAGTTTATTAATCGGAGAAATTTATGATAATTCCTATTTATAAATTTTAAAAGCGATTAGAATTGGAATATTTGAATTTTGAATAAATCTTAAATCTATTTGATTTAAACGGCTATTTTAACAGTAGTGCTTTTGGTAACACTCCCAAATGTTGTTATTGGTTTTGAAATTTATAAGTGTGAACCATTAGTTGACTATAAGAATAGTTTCAAAGATTATTAAAGTATTGGAAATATTTATATGGAATTAAAATGGGTTTTCCAAATTTAAAAATTGGGATATGGTTGGAGATAAATCTCCGGATGTTTGATATTAATTTGGTAAATGAAAACTCTTATTATCTGAGGAATTTAAAAGGTAATTCACTGTTATTCCGCTTATAATATAAGTTGGATATGGAGATTAATACTAAAGATAAGTTGATAGTATTTCTATCCAGATCAAATATCAAAGAGTTGGATAAAACTTTTAATTAAGATATGGGTTTCTCCACCAGATTGAAATAAGTTAGATAGCAATAATCTTCAATATTTGGTATAAAAATTCATAGTGTAAATGAATACTATCTGGGGAATTTGGAAGATATTCTTAAATCGTTATTCCACTTATAGTATTCGTTGATTTTAAGAATTTATATCGAATATAAGTGGATAAAATTTCTATGTAATTTATGAATCAATATCGATTGATTTGGGTTTTGTCATGAATCATATCTTCAATAATATCATTCTTGAAACCCGATAAGATTTAATGGTGGAAATTCATATGTAATTGGGGATTTAATCAAATCTTTGATTCGAGGGAATTAAAGGTAAAAAATTGAAGCGAAGGTATAATCTTTGATTTCCAAGAAGAGTTAAGATGATAACGAGATGTATGAAATTTATAGTAATTCAAATCTTCAATCGTAAATGAATTGATAACTATTTGGACGGAGATTTAAATCGGAATGCCTGTGTAAACCATAGCTATTGTTTTAAAGTACGCTTGTTACTTGGAAAGACCGAGATCGAGTATATGTTTGAAAACCATTCCAAGTGATAATACAACGTTATGAAGCGATTCAAAAACTTGGTAAACGATGAATGAAGACCGGGAATATTTGAATTGTTTAGATTGATTGTTGATTGATGTCTCGGTTGGGTAGGCCCCCCGATACGAGTTTATGAATGGCATAAGACCTGAACATATTTGAATGTTGTCGGGTTGTTGTTCCGTTCAGACCCAGAACGGACTTGTATGGATGGTGTGTCTGACGTTGAAATTGACTGCATAGCACTTATTTCCATTAATATATATCTGATTTGTGGCAAAGATATGTCGTGAGTTGTCAATGTGGCATACTTGAGTTATGAAACGAGCTAGTGATGATCAAAGCATAGCTTATCGAGGCGTAGCTTTGTGTATGACGTGACATCGACAAACCTCGCACCCAGGATGATGAGAAACTCGCGGTTTGGTTATGTATATATATATATATATATATATGAATTGATGATGACCGCTGCAGCAGTGCGAAATCACTTATGATTTATGGAATAGGGTATGTTCGGGGGGTCGTGTCTGGTCGAAAACCGTTGATCTACCTCGCGATTTGTATTGGTGTCCACGTCTGGATGAAAAACCCGTGATTACATTTCGTTTGTGTTCCGATTGATCTTTTGTGCCAGGAATCATCAAGTTGGAAACCCAAATCTCCAATACGAGCCATACGATTTTGATTGTACCTATATATATATGGTGACATAATATTATGGGGTATTATGCCGTCTAGGATTAATACATTTATTTGCGAAATTGTTTTCCACAATATATGATAGTATTAAAAGAGGATTTTTACGTATGAAAGCATTTTTGGTTATCATAAGATAAACCTCGCCCATCTATTTTGCGCTTGCATTGTGTGATGTGGGACGAGCTTATGATAGCTTCATTTTAAAAATGTCATTGCGTATTTATATGCACGGGAATTCACATGGAGTAAAACCCGTTCCGCATTAGCGGCGTGGTCCAGTGAAATTCCCTACTTTAAAATGAATCCTAAATAATAATTGTTTTTAGTTCTCACACCAGTCCCACGACTGACCTGGAGTTTATTGTTCACACACCTAAACTCTGGGTGCCCAAAATTTTTGCATGGGCAGCTAGTAGTTTAGTTTGCAGTTATAGATCGTTGGAGCAAGATTCATAGTGCTTTCTGGATCGAAGTTCACGCAAGAGTTTGGAGCTTCGGCTATATCATACGGTTTCTTCCGCTGAGAGTATATTTTCTTTTCTTCCGCTGTATATGTGGTAACTCTGATATTCTATGTAACTCTGACGTAACATTGTATTTGCAATGAAAGTTCTGTTATTTTTTTCAATATATGTATGTACCCATAACAAACCGTCTTTATGAACGGTTTGAGTCGGTTTAATTACCGGCAAGAACTAGCCAAAAAGGCGGGTCGTTACAAACTTGGTATCAGAGCTTTGGTTATACAAAGCTATCGAGTACAACGTATTTTTGAACAAAGGGTAGGACTCATCAGAGCTATAATATCTCATTAGAGATGGGGATAGAAATACCCTAGAATGAGATTTTGGAATATTATGACAAGAGAGCTTAATTTTGAAATCTATATAAAGTATTTTTGAACAAGTAAATCATTTTGAAAACGATAATTATTTGAAATATATTTTTTGAAATTTAATTGGAAATAAGGGTTTTGAGTGTTTTATTCGACGTCATGATTGGACTAATGAGTATGTAAGGGTTTTGAATATACGTCTGATCAACGTATATGCGAAGCCCAATATATACTAGGTAGATATAGGGTCACACTCTAGTCGCTTGAGGATTATTCTATTGATGATCGCAACATCACAGATTTTTATTTTCGAGTTTCAAAAGTGGGATGACTATATGGTTTAGATTAATACGTCGAGGAATACTTGAACCATTTCGATATGTTAGAAATATAAAGGAATATAATGTAAGGACAATATGTTATAGATGTAAAACCAACTATTTTGTTAATAACAAAAAAAAAAGGATATTGTAGAAGTAGACTATACTTAAGAATTAGAAAGAACACGTAAGTGTGAAAATTCATTAAGAAATTATATCAATACCACCCTTTAAGGAATGTGAATATGATTTAGACTTAAGTTAAGAATTTGTTTAAAGAGATGATTTTGACTTAAGTTAGGAACGAGTTTAAATCATAATAAGCTTCGAAGTAGGAAAATTTGGATCTTTGAAATATTAAAGAAGTGAGTTCTAAAAATGTTAAGATTAATATTTGAAAACAACCATAGCTTGAACATGTATACACATAATCAGAGTGCGCAGAGGAAGCGTGATAGTATTTTAATAAAACTATTTTAAGAGATTTTCTAGCTAGTCGAGTAAGAAAAAATTTCTAAACAAGATTTGATCTTTAAACAAGAATGAAAAGAGATTATATATATTCTGAATTTTTCAGTGGATTTAGAAAAAGTGTTATTCGATTAGGTGAATATGACAACCAAAATATGAATATCAAATGAGTATAAATTTAACTTATAAATGGTTAATATGAGATTTGAAACGATTGGAATAAAAATTTGAAATAGAATGAGTATTTCGGAAATATAATTCTATCTCTTCCCTTGTCGTGCTTGAAATTTAAACTATCCAACTTTATTTCTGAATTCTTCATTTTGCCCTGCTTTGATAAAGCCATGGACAAATGAATTAATTTGGATTTGAAACTAGTACTCTGAATTACCTCCTAAATTTAACTTGAATTTGTATTGAGAGCAATAGAATTTCTAATACTAAATTTAGCCAAGATGCCTTTTTGCAGGATAATTGAATAATTAGGGAAAAGTTTATTTGAGAATTTAGATCTAAATTTCTAATTTAAGCACTTAGTTGATAAAAAATCATGGGCTCCGCAAGAGTAAGTTAGAAAGATAATTTCCAAACTTTTAAACTTTCTTAGGATTGTAAGTACTGGACAGTATCTATCCTAGTTTCTCCTTAATGGTAGTAGTAGCAGCTCTGAGTCTAACTTAGAAATTTCGATTAAAAACAAGACCAGTGACGACCCTAGTAATCACGATATTATAGAAGTTTCCTTAGACTCTACCTTTAGTAAGAATTAGATAGAGTACCTTGAGGATGATAAGAGCCTTGTTTGTGACCATTACATTTCTGATATATTAAGAGAGAAATTGGAATTTAGAAATTTGTAAAGGAATTTAAATTTACTCGACTTCCTTTCCGAGGACGAAAAGTTTCTAGGGGGAGAGGTGAATGTAACATCCTATAATTTTAACTAAGTTGATTAGGATTTTTATTATATAATTTTGGATTTTCTGGATATAAATTTATTTATAAGGTTTGAATATAAATTTTTACTTTGTATAAGTATTTTGTTTTATTTAATATGATTTTTATAAGAAAACTTATTTTGAAAATTATATTTATAAGATTTATGTTTAAGTATTGATATTTTCTAATTTTGATAATATTGGTTTGTAAAATATGAAATTTGGTAAAGGGTAATTTAAAATAAAAGATTTCATAGGAATGATTTTTAATTTTGAATATCAATAAGTAAGATAATTTGTAATGATGTTTATAAAATTTGTTAATCATTTATTTTTAAATAATCTGTTAGTATAAACTTTGGTGAATTATATGATAAATAATATAGATAAATATTTTCAACTATCTATAAGTTATTTTCAAAGATTCTTTAATGATTTTTATTTTGAAATAATATTTATTTATGAAAACTTATGATTTTGATATAGATAAGGTCTGTAAATGTTGCATTTATAAGTATAACTAAATTTGGCTACATTCATAAGTGTTACTAAGAGAAACTAAATTTAAATTAACCCTTAGTACAAGGATTTGATGATGTGTCCCTCTTAGGTGTCATGATGCATGGAGTTATTCATGGTATAAAGACAAGTAGCCATGTATGTGTAACCATGCATGGAGTAGATGCCATGAAGAGAGCCATGTGTCCATGAATGTATTGACTAAAATACCCTTGAATCATCCCTATATAAAGAGGACCAAACCCCCATTGTATTGCACACTTCAGCAATGATCAGTAGCTTCTCCCGTCATTTTCTTCTTCCAATATTTACACTTCCTATAAATGGAAATTTAGCATTCCCACTCATTTAAAAGTCCACAACCCTCAATCCATGCATTTTTAGTTGAAATAATATAGGCGAATAATGTTCTATCATCGTTTGTGATTTTTAGAAATTAACGGATCAAGGTTTCATCCACTATCGAGAGAGAAAATCTAAATTTATAGAAAAACTAAGAAATGGGTTCCAAGTTTCTAAAAATCATATCTCAAAATCCAGAGAGAATTACTCGACATTGTCAACATCAATGCGATCTGTGGAGGATGTAGGATTTTTCATGAGAATTTGGTACGATTCCGTTTCGATGATCGGAGAAGTTCGAAACTAGGGTTGACGATTGTTGGAGAAACGAGCGAGGATTGGCGAAACGGAGGATGGCATGGCGACGAGGATGGAGAGGGCCTCGATGTTGCAAAGATTGGTGAAGATAGGAGCTTGAAGGAAGGGTGCGACAATATGGAGGTCACAAATTTTTTCTGTGCGTTCCGCGTTCGACGAGAGGAACGGAAATCGATGGAGGAGGTCGGAGTTGAAAAGGCGCGGTGCATTAAGATGAGGGGAGGAAGAGGAGTTTGTCGGAGGTTTCAATTTGAAGAACGGTGGAGGACATTGATGGTGCACGTAATGCACGGTGGAGTGGGTTAAAGTGCGAGGAAATGAAGATAGGAGGAGGAAGAAGAAGAGGGAGAATGGTGGGATGAGTTGGATCATGGTTTTGGGTTGGGCCAAGATTGCTTTGGGTATGTTGTTTTATTTATTTTTAGTTTAAATTAGTTCAAACCTCAAACAACAATATCTCGCTCATTTTATATCGGATTTACTCGTTGTCAGAGGCATTAGAGTCGTATTAGGATGTAAAACGTTGTGGTATATAGTATAGGAAATTTTGTTGAGTATAAATTTATAATAAAATATAAATAAATGGCCTTATATATATATGTAATAATACATTATGAACATCGTTATTTATTTAATTCCAATATGTATAAATTAGCAGAAAATCATCAACTGCTAATCAAAATGGATCGAGAACAGTACGAGCAGCAGTGGCAGTGTTCATTGGTCTGTTCGTCTTGGTAATGAAGATGTTGGAGCTGTTATGGTGAGAACTTCTAATTTAAATTATTTAATTATAATTAGCTGAGATTTACTTATAATTAGTTGATGATGATTGTGTGATGGATGTTGATGTTTGAATGGTTGTTCATGAATTAGATAATACGCTGAACACTAGTAAGCGTTATTGTATGTAACGCTTGTGCACAGTTAAAATGTTGTTTGTGATGAATGAATTCATATCCATCTGATCGTATGATTCATTTGGATAAATAGGATTGCATTGCATGATATTACACACATACACACACACACCGTGGTTGTGGAATACATGGGTGATCAATTTAGAATCTCCTTCCTATATATGATTTTATTTAATTATTAAATAATATTTAAAATTTTGGTTTTGAATTTAATATCAACTTTTTAATATTGAATTAGGATTTGGAAATGATTTGAATAATGTATTGATTTTGTATAACGATATTTATACCTATCTGACACTAGTTTTGGTAAATATATATTATTTTCAATTTAAATTCAAAATGAGATTTTTAATTTGAATATGGTTTTGTGTATATATATATATATAATAATATAATATGCACCAGAACGTTCTAGAATGACAGAGAGGATAGTGTCTAGGCTTGGGTTTGGAAATTCAGTTTCCTGCACTCCCTGGCTATACCTAACTGGTCCGACAAACGGGATGGTAAATTTGAAATCAAATTTGAAATATATTTTAAAACTGTTTCAAATGATTTGGAAATATAAATTAAATTTGAAAGGGTTTGAATAATTTATTTTTAAATCATTATATGGTTTGAATAGAACGCACTATGATGCAACAATTCGTAAATATCGATTTCAAATTTTGAATGGTTATGACTTGATTAATTTAAATTGGCTTGACTTGAAATAAGGCACGCTGGATTTCAAATAATAATAGTATTTGAATAGAAAGGAAATTTTTGATTTTTCAACATATGATTTTCAAGTTATATTTAAAACAAATTTGGGAAAGATTACTATACATGCAGTTGGCAATCATAACGAAAAGTCGAATAAAACAAGTTTATTAAATTGGAGAAATGTATGATAATTCCTATTTGTAAATTTTAAAAGAAGTAGAATTGGAATATTTGAATTTCGAATAAATCTTAAATCTATTTGATTTAAATGGCTATTTTAACAGTAGTGCTTTTGGTAACACTCCCAAATGTTGATATTGGTTTTGAAATTTATAAGCGTGAACCATTAGTTAACTATAAGAATAGTTTCAAAGATTATTAAAGTATTGGAAATATTTATATAGAATTGAAATGGGTTTTCCAAATTTAAAAATTGGGATATGGTTGGAAATAAATCTTTGAATGTTTGATATTAATTTGGTAAATGAAAGCTCTTATTATCTGAGGAATTTAAAAGGTAATTCACCGTTATTCCACTTATAATATAAGTTGGATATGGAGATTAATATTGAAGATAAGTTGATAGTATTTCTATCCAGATCAAATATCAAAGAGTTGAATAAAACTTTTAATTAAGATATGGGTTTCTTCACTTGATTGAAATAAGTTAGATAGAAATAATCTTTGATATTTGGTATAAAAATTCATACGTAAATGAATGCTATCTTGGGAATTTGGAAGATATTATTATATTGTTATTCCACTTATAGTATTCGTTGATTTTAAGAATTTATATCGAATATAAGTGGATAAAATTTCTGGGTAATTTATGATTCAATATCGATTGATTTGGGTTTTGTCGTGAATCATGTCTTCAATGATATCATTCTTGAAACCCGATGAGATTGAATGGTGGAAATTCATATCGTAATTGGGGATTTAATCAAATCTTTGATTCGAGGGAATTAAAGGTAAGAAATTGAAGCGAAGGTATAATCTTTGATTTCCAATAAGAGTTAAGATGATAACGAGATGTATGAAATTTATAGTAATTCAAATCTTGAGTCGTAAATGAATTGATAACTATTTGGAAGGAGATTTAAATTGCAATGCCTGTGTAAACCAGAGCTACTGTTTTAAAGTACGCTTGTTACTTGGAAAGACCGGGATCGAGTATATGTTCGAAAACCATTCCAAGTGATAATACGACATTATGAAGCGATTCAAAAACTTGGTAGACGTCGAATGAAGACCGGGAATATTTGAATTGTTTAGATTGATTGCTGATTGATGTCTCGGATGGGTACGCCACCTGATACGAGGTTATGAATGGCAAAAGACCTTAACATATTTGAATGTTGTCGGGTTGTTGTTCCATTCAGACCCAGAACGGACTTGCATGGATGGTGTGTCTATGTGAAAACCCGTAACTTACTCGTAAAGGAAAGCGTCAGATAGTTCGAGAACAAACCACAACAGAACACATACAGAAGAACATTTCATTGTATATTACAACAATGCATCAGATTACAAGAATATACAGAGTATGAATAAATATTACACAGAAATATCAGAGATTTAAATTACATTTAAATACATCGCAGCGGAAAATAATACAATACACAACTAGAAGTAGATATACGGATACAAAGCTTTCCGGATAGCGTTCCAGCTGTAAACCAGGATCCTGTGAATATAAATCTGCAAAACCAAAACTACTAGCTGCCCGTGTCAAAATAAAGGCACCCAGAGTTTAGGTTAAAACAATAAACTCCAGGTCAGTCATGTGACTGGTGTGAGAACTAAAACAGTTATTATTCTTTATTTTAAAGTTAGGTAAATCAAGGAACCACGCCGTATAACACGAAACGGGTTTCCTCCCGAGAATACCAGTGCATAAAACAAACAGCGCAATGCTTTTCTAAAAATGAAGCTATTATAAGACCCAGGTCCCATCACACAATGCAACGCAGCCGAGGATAGGGTTTTCCCTTATAATAGCCAAACATGCTTAGTACGTTTAAAACAAATCATTTGATACTATTATAAGTGTATAGTGTATAAAACAACTTCAAATCATAAGTATCAATCATAGGCGGCATGAATGCCCCATAACACTATGTCGCCATATATAAGTTTACAATCAAAGCCGCAAGACGTCGTATTGGAAGTTGGGTTATCATTTATGGTATGAACCGAGGCTAGGTGCAAGATCCTCTACCGATTTGTGACTCTCTAGCCCGAGCCACAGGGTCAGAGTGCATCGACCCTTTAGATCGTCAGGGCCGGTCCACCGATGTGGATTATTATGCCTGAACACTACGTTTCCCCGCCCTTTGGGGCGTAAGCCTGGCCCGTCAGTCGACCAGAAGCATCGGCCGAAACCGATATCACGAGGCGCCTCGCTTTTCAGCAAGTAATAATAAGTAACATCCACATGAGTCAAACTCGTCAGCCAGTTCAAGCACTGACGCCACTCCTAACTAGAAAGAAACGCATGTCCTCCCTGAGGTCCGTCTCCCGTTTTTGGTTCATACCGGGTGTGATACTCGCGAATCAACGTTACACAAAGCTACGCCACAAAGGCCGTGCTTCGATCATCAACCACAAGACTTTGCTTTTCAACAGAAGCCTTGATCATTTGCCACTTAAGCATGCCACACAGGCAATTCACTTCATGTGATTGATATCCATCAATATATAATCCCTGAGCTCGTACGTCTCAGAGAAGGGCGTTAAGCAAGAGAATAAATTCTCCGCCGCCAAACAGATATATATTTAATAGAGATCAATCACACGGACTAAAATCCAATGTCAGACACACAGTCCATTTACAAGTCCGTTCTGGGTCTGAACGAAACCGGAGGCACCTAGTACCCCGCATATCCATCGATCTCCAAGTACGTCTGGACGATCACCAACTGTTTCCATCTTCTTGGGTGTACAGCCCAATCAAGATCATCAGTAATCACCCAAACGACGTGAAGACTTCCGGTCTTCGACCACCGTCTTCATCTTCGACTTATCGTCGTATCAGTTATTCAGAATGGGATAAACCCAGTCTTTCCGAATAACTCGCGTATATTTTAAATAAGTGTTACACAAACACAACATACGTCTCATTCCAATTCATCAGTCACTAACCGTAAATTAATCAAGAGAATAATTTCCCAAATATTAACCCCGAAGGCCGAAACCAACATCAGATCAATATCCAGAAAACCATTCTGCTTGGCTAACCGACAGTTAGTTTCTAAATTTCACATTCATAGGGAAAGGTTCCCATTAATTTGATCCAAGATAAATTCCTTGAATTTATTTTTTATTCTATTTTTGAATCTCAATTCAAACTAGTCGGGATTAGCGAACCTTACCGAAGTAATCATTTGTTTTAATTTCCCAATCCCAACCTATTTATCCCATGAAGTAAAACTGGTAATACTTCATATCTAACACCACAGTGTTATCAGTAAATTCAATTACCATTTCACGTTCAAATCTAATTAAAGATTTAACTATCGCCTGGAGCAAAACTGGTGGTACTCCATTTTCGATCTTTTCAATCTAATTAAAGATTCATTAAAACTCCACTTAGTTTTAATCTTTAACTGGGTTAAAGAATCAGTGTCATTTAAAACACAGTTCACGATAAACCCAAAATCACATTCATTAATTATCGGGTTAAAGAACAAGTGTTATTTAAAACACTGTCCACGATAAAACCAAAAATCAATATCCATTCAATTCCAATTAAATATTATTTAATTGGTACACTTCATTAAATCTAAATAAAAAGATTTAATCATTTCTCAACTGGGTTCAAGACCAGTGTTAGTGAAGACGCCATTCACGACAAACCCAAATCACATTCGATATTCAATACAAGGCTCTGAATAGAAAATATATCGGCTTATATTCGATATCAAATTCTATGACTGACAAATGTCGTATTGGAAATAACGATATAAATATATATCTTTCAAATTTCTATAACAACACCTGTATAATCACGAATTCCAACATCGAAATATTCCGAAGACAATTTCGATTCAAATCCACTCCAATGCAATCATTGGATATTCTGGTTATTTTCAAAACCCTTTTTAAATTCAATTTATTTATTTAGAAATAAATAGAATTATAATTCTAGTTCAAAACCAGTTCATTTCGATAAAAATCTATTTTTATCTTTTCAAATATGGAGTTTTTCATCCCAATTTTTCTCAAATCATTTCTTATGATTTTACACAAATTATTACTATTTTTAATAATTTTATCAAGGCCCGTACAGTCGATTTCCATCAATGGCCATCGAATTGCACTTACAGCGACCTTTTTCAAATTTTATTTGGACGTAACTCCAAATCCAACCGTTAGATTTCAAATTTCTAATATTCGTTAGAAAGCTCTTCTTGATACGAACCCAACGGTTCCGGTTTTAGGAGAATCCGACGGTCGGATCTCCCGTAATGTCCGTTTGAAATAAATGGTCGAAATTCACGAACTGCCGCGGCGCGGCGCGTTTTATTCAGGCCATTATATAATATATATAATATATATAATATATATTTCGTCGATTTCTATTTAAAACGAATTATATAAATAGTTTTAAATTCGTTTCAAAAGTAATTTCAACTTCCGTTTCAAATTCAAATCAAAATTGAATTCTTCTTTTTTTAAATCCGTTTTAAAATTCATTTCTATTCATTTCAAATTTCAATTCAATTTGAATTCATTTCAATTCGCTTTCAATTCAATTTGAATTCGTTTTCAATTCAATTCTTTTCGAAATCGTTTTCAATTCATTTCGAAATCATTTTCAATTCAATTCTTTTCGAAATCGTTAAAATCGATATGAATATCGTTCACGTCAAAATGGCGTCAATCTAATCAACACGGCTTCATAAATTTCTATTTTCAAATATTTCTTTTTCAAAATAGTTGTTATTATCAAAATATTTCGTTCAACACATGACCAATCTCAATGGATGAGTACTGTCAACACATGAACCTTTATTTTATATTGAGAAAGATGTAAATTTTATTATTAAAATATTTCGTTCAACACATGACTAATCTCAACGGATGAGTACAGTCAACACATGAACCTTTATTTTATATTGAGAAAGATGTAAATTTTATTATTAAAATATTTCGTTCAACACATGGCTAATCTCAACGGATGAGTACAGTCAACACATGAACCTTTATTTTATATTATTCTTTATTTTTCAAATTGGAATGAGGCCCAATCAATTACCATATAAAGTTAATTATATGGATTTTCATACAACACATGTATATAATAGCATTGAAAAATAATTAACCATCAACCAAAGTGCACTACACTGTATAAGCATCAAATATAGATATCTAACGCTTATAACAGCCTGTAAATCAATCGATCGACATATTTAATCAATCAGGATGAGTGAACTTCAAATTTCATCCCAACACCCGTGTGGGGTTTCAAACAATCAAACACATATTGTGCAGTTGGGCGATGTGTAAAATTTATCGTCCCAATCAATGTCATTCAAATAGGTGTACATAAACAAACCGTCCGGTTTGTAAATGAATATTCTATTTTATTCACTTCACGTTAAAAATTATATTTTTAACGATAAAACATTTTATTTTAACATATGAATTTCTATTCAGTTCATTCTTTAAATAAAATGATATTTTTATTTTTCTAACATATTTTAGAAAATTTCGGCAGCATAACGGCACAATACTAGAAACGGGACAAGGCCTAGCCTTATCCCCGGTCTAGTGAAGGCCCACGCCATTCACACATCAATCAAATCCATTCATTTCACCACACAGTTCAATTCCAATCAAATGATCTAACTAATTTTTGCAATCAAACAAACAAGTCCATGGTCTGTGGACGATTGTGTCGGGTGCTACAAAGCACCTTCTGCATCCTAGTATATATATATATATAACTAGAAAATGAAATTGAAAGGTGAGAAATTCTCACCAATAGCTATCCCAACTCCATGACACTTCAAATGCGGGAAATCTTCGCCGTGCTTCTAACGAGATCTGTTCAACACCATTTGTGTTAAAATTATATTTTTAACAAATTCTATTTATATTCTATTCGTATTTTCAAAATAAATTCTTTTACAAATTCCATTTATATTTCTATTTTAAAGACCCTATATTTTCATATTTAAAAACAATTTATTTTCAGCTAAAAAAACAATATACTTTCAGATTTATAAACTATTTATTTGCAGATTTAAAAACAATTTATTTTCAGATTTATAAACTATTTATTTTCAGATTTAAAAACAATTTATTTTCAGATTTATAAACTATTTATTTTCATATTTAATTGCTATTTTTATTTTCAAAACACGTATATTTACAAAACACTTTCCTATTCTCTTTTTTTAAAACATATCTATTTTATTTTTAAAACCATATCTATTTTATTTTTAAATTGAAAAACAATGCAAATTTAAATAAAGTGAATTAAATTAAAACTGAAATTTAAATAAAGTTAATCACCTTCACTGTTGTTTTTCAGCTCCAGGATGAAACCGTAACTCGTTCAAAGCCTAGGGTTTCTTGCCGCCGCCGACAGGAAGCGCCTGAACCAGATCGGAACCTCCCACGACGTCGGCCTATGCGCCTTCCCCCCGCCTCGATTGGCGCGCCAGCCGAGCCCCAATCGGAACCAGAAAACCCTTGCGAGCGGCTTTAGTTCGTGATAGAGATTCACGAAAAACTTCAAACGATATTCGATCTAACTTATATAGATTTGGAGTTCATAGATTTCTCCTTGATTTTGCTTCAGAAATTGTCGAATTTAATTAAGTGGATCAAGAGAAAAAGGGATGGAAAGGCACGAACGATTTCCGCCGTTCTGGAAGAGAGACGCAGCTTTTACCACAGTTGGAAATCTAAGAGGGTTTTGACCAATCATAGTGTATATATATTATATTTTATTTAATTTAATTCCAAAAATTGTTACTTTCTAATCTGAACCCCAAATCAAACCCAACGACTGTCGCCCCTAGCTAATTACCCCCATTCTGAACACAATGGGATATGCCACTCAAGCAAATTCAGCCGTTTTGATCTTTTTCTGTCAAAATCAAAATATAAATCCTTTATATTTTGAAGTTGAACGCGCATTTCAATTTACCGGGGTCACATACGGATTCTAAAAATCATAGAAAAATAGTTTCTAGCTTCGTATTGATGATACGGTCCTAACAAAACTAATTTCGTCAAATTCTGAGACCGTTTGAAAAATGGCCATTTTCCAGTCGATTAAAATCAACTGAAACTGGTCAAACGCGTTTTCCTATGCCACGCTCACATATTGATTCAGAAAATTATGAAATTTAAAACCTAACAATAATTTGACACTGCGGATCCAACAAAAGTGGTTTCGTCGAAATCCGAGGTCATTTGCAAAATTCCCATTTTTAAGGGCCTGAATTCCATAGCGACTATTCAGAATTTTCAACTGGACATATCTTTTGATTCCCGCTATGAAATCTTGATTTTTCGGATTCGTTGGAAAGATATTATCAATTAGACCCTATCATTTTCGGTTTCACTAAAATCCGGATTGTTTTGCACCCGGTACATTCAATTGAAGTTTGAAATCGAATTATCGAACTACCGCGCCATTTTCAATTCTATTTATAATTATATATAAATATTTATATTCCAACGACGACGTATATAAATATATTCATTCGAATTATATTCAAATAAATTTCTCGCCGATATTATTTAAAATAATCTATTTTAAATATGCAAAATTCGTTAAAATTGCCAAGATAAAAATTTTAAACTGGCCCATATTTTCGGGTTGTTACAATCTCCCCCACTTAAAACTTTTCGTCCCCGAAAAGGAACAAAGTCGAAAGTGGTTTGATTAATCAACTCAACGCTCGATCTGGCTTCCATTCTCCAACTTTTCAGTTTCTGAGAATTTTCAAATTTTCAAAAATTTGGCTAACACCCTAAATTTTTGAAAAATTTCGCCATAACCTCCCCTGCACCGGGAGCATCGGGGAATTTCAAATAGCTTTCCCGGTCCTTCAGATCTCAAAAAGAAAAAGAAAAAGCCAAGCGGCTAGCCAATAGGCTCATAAAATCATCATCACCCAAACAAACAGGAAATTATGTAGTAAACATGTACCTATTTGTCGGGCAAACAAATTTTATTCTCTGCTCTAGCCTCCTAGCTATGACCTGTTCAATGTAAGTACATGTATATGCAAGCAAATGCGACCAAATTTCAATACAATTCATTATTCGATCAAATTAGGCATAATGGCTAAAAATTAGCAACTAAATAAACAAACAACACAAACATCAATCAATTAGTGAATTAGAGTTTCAAACTCATAATTTTGATACATATACAAAAATCACATTTTTGATGCCAAATCACAACAATAGGTTCTATCTAATTTTGGTTCTCACACCAGTCAATAGGAAATATATAGAAAGCCCACTTTCGTCATTCGAACATTAATTCTAATGATGGAGCTCCATCATCAAAATCATCTCCGGGCGATTAGAGTGTGATTCTATATCTATCCAGTATATTAAAATTTCAAACACACGTGGATCAGACGTATACGCAAAATCTTTATATACTGGACTGTCCAACTCAATATATATAGATAATCAAATACGAATAATTGTTTTAAATTTCAAAACAAGATTTGTTTTCATTTTCAAAAATATACTCTTCACACTCGTTCTAGGATACTACTGATCCTATCTCTAACGAGTCATTCTCATTGGATATTACTAATCCAATATCTGATGAATTCTTTCGTATGGTTCTAATGTGTCTTGTTCTCGAGCTCTGTAAACCAAAGCTCTGATACCAACTGTGAAAACCCGTCACTTCCCCGTAAAGGGAAGCGTCGGATAGTTCGAGAACAAACCACAACAGAACACATACAGAAGAACATTTCATTGTATATTACAACAATGCATCAGATTACAAGAATATATAGAGTATGAATAAATATTACACAGAAATATCAGAGATTTAAATTACATTTAAATACATCGCAGCGGAAAATAATACAATACACAACTAGAAGTAGATATACGGATACAAAGCTTTCCGGATATCGTTCCAGCTGTAAACCAGGATCCTGTGAATATAAATCTGCAAAACCAAAACTACTAGTTGCCCGTGTCAAAATAAGGGCACCCAGAGTTTAGGTTAAAACAATAAACTCCAGGTCAGTCATGTGACTGGTGTGAGAACTAAAACAGTTATTATTCTTTATTTTAAAGTTAGGTAAGTCAAGGGACCACGCCGTATAACACGGAACGGGTTTCCTCCCGAGAATACCAGTGCATAAAACAAACAGCGCAATGCTTTTCTAAAAATGAAGCTATTATAAGACCCAGGTCCCATCACACAATGCAACGCAGCCGAGGATAGGGTTTTCCCTTATAATAGCCAAACATGCTTAGTACGTTTAAAACAAATCATTTGATACTATTATAAGTGTATAGTGTATAAAACAACTTCAAATCATAAGTATCAATCATAGGCGGCATGAATGCCCCATAACACTATGTCGCCATATATAAGTTTACAATCAAAGCCGCAAGACGTCGTATTGGAAGTTGGGTTATCATTTATGGTATGAACCGAGGCTAGGGGCAAGATCCTCTACCGATTTGTGACTCTCTAGCCCGAGCCACAGGGTCAGAGCGCATCGACCCTTTAGATCGTCAGGGCCGGTCCACCGATGTGGATTATTATGCCTGAACACTACGTTTCCCCGCCCTTTGGGGCGTAAGCCTGGCCCGTCAGCCGACCAGAAGCATCGGCCGAAACTGATATCACGAGGCGCCTCGCTTTTCAGCAAGTAATAATAAGTAACATCCACATGAGTCAAACTCGTCAGCCAGTTCAAGCACTGACGCCACTCCTAACTAGAAAGAAACGCATGTCCTCCCTGAGGTCCATCTCCCGTTTTTGGTTCATACCGGGTGTGATACTCGCGAATCAACGTTACACAAAGCTATGCCACAAAGGCCGTGCTTCGATCATCAACCACAAGACTTTGCTTTTCAACAGAAGCCTTGATCATTTGCCACTTAAGCATGCCACACAGGCAATTCACTCCATGTGATTGATATCCATCAATATATAACCCCTGAGCTCGTACGTCTCAGAGAAGGGCGTTAAGCAAGAGAATAAATTCTCCGCCGCCAAACAGATATATATTTAATAGAGATCAATCACACGGACTAAAATCCAATGTCAGACACACAGTCCATTTACAAGTCCGTTCTGGGTCTGAACGAAACCGGAGGCACCTAGTACCCCGCATATCCATCGATCTCCAAGTACGTCTGGACGATCACCAACTGTTTCCATCTTCTTGGGTGTACAGCCCAATCAAGATCATCAGTAATCACCCAAACGACGTGAAGACTTCCGGTCTTCGACCACCGTCTTCATCTTCGACTTATCGTCGTATCAGTTATTCAGAATGGGATAAACCCGGTCTTTCCGAATAACCCGCGTATATTTTAAATAAGTGTTACACAAACACAACATACGCCTCATTCCAATTCATCAGTCACTAACCGTAAATTAATCAAGAGCATAATTTCCCAAATATTAACCCCGAAGGCCGAAACCAACATCAGATCAATATCCAGAAAACCATTCTGCTTGGTTAACCGACAGTTAGTTTTTAAATTTCACATTCATAGGGAAAGGTTCCCATTAATTTTATCCAAGATAAATTCCTTGAATTTATTTTTTATTCTATTTTTGAATCTCAATTCAAACTAGTCGGGATTAGCGAACCTTACCGAAGTAATCATTTGTTTTAATTTCCCAATCCCAACCTATTTATCCCATGAAGTAAAACTGGTAATACTTCATATCTAACACCACAGTGTTATCGGTAAATTCAATTACCATTTCACGTTCAAATCTAATTAAAGATTTAACTATCGCCTGGAGCAAAACTGGTGGTACTCCATTTTCGATCTTTTCAATCTAATTAAAGATTCATTAAAACTCCACTTAGTTTTAATCTTTAACTGGGTTAAAGAATCAGTGTCATTTAAAACACAGTTCACGATAAACCCAAAATCACATTCATTAATTATCGGGTTAAAGAACAAGTGTTATTTAAAACACTGTCCACGATAAACCCAAAAATCAATATCCATTCAATTCCAATTAAATATTATTTAATTGGTACAATTCATTAAATCTAAATAAAAAGATTTAATCATTTCTCAACTGGGTTCAAGAACAGTGTTAGTGAAGACGCCATTCACGACAAACCCAAATCACATTCGATATTCAATACAAGGCTCTGAATAGAAAATATATCGGCTTATATTCAATATCAAATTCTACGACTGACAAATGTCGTATTGGAAATAACGATATAAATATATATCTTTCAAATTTCCATAACAACACCTGTATAATCACGAATTCCAACATCGAAATATTCCGAAGACAATTTCGATTCAAATCCACTCCAATGCAATCATTGGATATTCTGGTTATTTTCAAAACCCTTTTTAAATTCAATTTATTTATTTAGAAATAAATAGAATTATAATTCTAGTTCAAAACCAGTTCATTTCGATAAAAATCTATTTTTATCTTTTCAAATATGGAGTTTTTCATCCCAATTTTTCCCAAATCATTTCTTATGATTTTACACAAATTATTACTATTTTTAATAATTTTATCAAGGCCCGTACAGTCGATTTCCATCAATGGCCATCGAATTGCACTTACAGCGACCTTTTTCAAATTTGATTTGGACGTAACTCCAAATCCAACCGTTAGATTTCTAATTTCTAATATTCGTTAGAAAGCTCCTTTTGATACGAACCCAACGGTTCTGGTTTTAGGAGAATCCGACGGTCGGATCTCCCGTAATGTCCGTTTGAAATAAATGGTCGAAATTCACGAACTGCCGCGGCGCGGCGCGTTTTATTCAGGCCATTATATTATATATATAATATATATTTCGTCGATTTCTATTTAAAACGAATTATATAAATAGTTTTAAATTCGTTTCAAAAGCAATTTCAACTTCCGTTTCAAATTCAACTCAAAATTGAATTCTTCTTTTTTTAAATCCGTTTTAAAATTCATTTCTATTCATTTCAAATTTCAATTCAATTTGAATTCATTTCAATTCGCTTTCAATTCAATTTGAATTCGTTTTCAATTCAATTCTTTTCGAAATCGTTTTCAATTCATTTCGAAATCGTTTTCAATTCAATTCTTTTCGAAATCGTTAAAATCGATATGAATATCGTTCACGTCAAAATGGCGTCAATCTAATCAACACGGCTTCATAAATTTCTATTTTCAAATATTTCTTTTTCAAAATAGTTGTTATTATCAAAATATTTCGTTCAACACATGACCAATCTCAATGGATGAGTACTGTCAACACATGAACCTTTATTTTATATTGAGAAAGATGTAAATTTTATTATTAAAATATTTCGTTCAACACATGACTAATCTCAACGGATGAGTACAGTCAACACATGAACCTTTATTTTATATTGAGAAAGATGTAAATTTTATTATTAAAATATTTCGTTCAACACATGACTAATCTCAACGGATGAGTACAGTCAACACATGAACCTTTATTTTATATTATTCTTTATTTTTCAAATTGGAATGAGGCCCAATCAATTACCATATAAAGTTAATTATATGGATTTTCATACAACATATGTATATAATAGCATTGAAAAATAATTAACCATCAACCAAAGTGCACTACACTGTTTAAGCATCAAATATAGATATCTAACGCTTATAACAGCCTGTAAATCAATCGATCGACATATTTAATCAATCAGGATGAGTGAACTTCAAATTTCATCCCAACACCCGTGTGGGGTTTCAAACAATCAAACACATATTGTGCAGTTGGGCGATGTGTAAAATTTATCGTCCCAATCAATGTCATTCAAATAGGTGTACATAAACAAACCGTCCGGTTTGTAAATGAATATTCTATTTTATTCACTTCACGTTAAAAATTATATTTTTAACGATAAAACATTTTATTTTAACATATGAATTTCTATTCAGTTCATTCTTTAAATAAAATGATATTTTTATTTTTCTAACATATTTTAGAAAATTTCGGCAGCATAACGGCACGATACTAGAAACGGGACAAGGCCTAGCCTTATCCCCGGTCTAGTGAAGGCCCACGCCATTCACACATCAATCAAATCCATTCATTTCACCACACAGTTCAATTCCAATCAAATGATCTAACTAATTTTTGCAATCAAACAAACAAGTCCATGGTCTGTGGACGATTGTGTCGGGTGCTACAAAGCACCTTCTGCATCCTAGTATATATATATATATATAACTAGAAAATGAAATTGAAAGGTGAGAAATTCTCACCAATAGCTATCCCAACTCCATGACACTTCAAATGCGGGAAATCTTCGCCGTGCTTCTAACGAGATCTGTTCAACACCGTTTGTGTTAAAATTATATTTTTAACAAATTCTATTTATATTCTATTCGTATTTTCAAAATAAATTCTTTTACAAATTCCATTTATATTTCTATTTTAAAGACCCTATATTTTCATATTTAAAAACAATTTATTTTCAGCTAAAAAAACAATATACTTTCAGATTTATAAACTATTTATTTGCAGATTTAAAAACAATTTATTTTCAGATTTATAAACTATTTATTTTCAGATTTAAAAACAATTTATTTTCAGATTTATAAACTATTTATTTTCATATTTAATTGCTATTTTTATTTTCAAAACACGTATATTTACAAAACACTTTCCTATTCTCTTTTTTTAAAACATATCTATTTTATTTTTAAAACCATATCTATTTTATTTTTAAATTGAAAAACAATGCAAATTTAAATAAAGTGAATTAAATTAAAACTGAAATTTAAATAAAGTTAATCACCTTCACTGTTGTTTTTCAGCTCCAGGATGAAACCGTAACTCGTTCAAAGCCTAGGGTTTCTTGCCGCCGCCGACTAGAAGCGCCTGAACCAGATCGGAACCAGAAAACCCTTGCGAGCGGCTTTAGTTCGTGATAGAGATTCACGAAAAACTTCAAACGATATTCGATCTAACTTATATAGATTTGGAGTTCATAGATTTCTCCTGGATTTTGCTTCAGAAATTGTCGAATTTAATTAAGTGGATCAAGAGAAAAAGGGATGGAAATGCACGAACGATTTCCGCCGTTCTGGAAGAGAGACGCAGCTTTGACCACAGTTGGAAATCTAAGAGGGTTTTGACCAATCATAGTGTATATATATTATATTTTATTTAATTTAATTCCAAAAATTGTTACTTTCTAATTTGAACCCCAAATCAAACCCAACGACTGTCGCCCCTAGCTAATTACCCCCATTCTGAACACTATGGGATATGCCACTCAAGCCAATTCAGCCGTTTTGATCTTTTTCTGTCAAAATCAAAATATAAATCCTTTATATTTTGAAGTTGAACGCGCATTTCAATTTACCGGGGTCACATACGGATTCTAAAAATCATAGAAAAATAGTTTCTAGCTTCGTATTGATGATACGGTCCTAACAAAACTAATTTCGTCAAATTCTGAGACCGTTTGAAAAATGGCCATTTTCCAGTCGATTAAAATCAACTGAAACTGGTCAAACGCGTTTTCCTATGCCACGCTCACATATTGATTCAGAAAATTATGAAATTTAAAACCTAACAATAATTTGACACTGCGGATCCAACAAAAGTGGTTTCGTCGAAATCCGAGGTCATTTGCAAAATTTGCATTTTTAAGGGCCTGAATTCCATAGCGACTATTCAGAATTTTCAACTGGACATATCTTTTGATTCCCGCTATGAAATCTTGATTTTTCGGATTCGTTGGAAAGATATTATCAATTAGACCCTATCATTTTTGGTTTCACTAAAATCCGGATTGTTTTGCACCCGGTACATTCAATTGAAGTTTGAAATCGAATTATCGAACTACCGCGCCATTTTCAATTCTATTTATAATTATATATAAATATTTATATTCCAACGACGACGTATATAAATATATTCATTCGAATTATATTCAAATAAATTTCTCACCGATATTATTTAAAATAATCTATTTTAAATATGCAAAATTCGTTAAAATTGCCAAGATAAAAATTTTAAACTGGCCCAGATTTTCGGGTTGTTACAGTCTAACGTTGAAATTGACCGCATAACACTGATTTCCATTAATATATATTGGATTGGTGGCAAAGACATTATCCTCGTGAAACACCCCACCTCCGTTAAGGTCACTCACAAAGGGAATGCCTTAACTTCGGTGGAGCATTATAGGTAAAAGATGCAGATAAATTACAAGACAGACAAATAAAATAGCAGAAAATAAAGTCATTTTATTAACAATTTGGTTCAGTCAAGCTTTTACAATAGTTGTCTCAATCATACTAAAAGTAATACATAGAACTTCTGTCTTGATTTAAAAACTTCCCAAGTATAAAAGAAGCATAAAAATAACAATGATATTCCCAATGAAGCATGAACCAGCCATAGTAGTGGAAGAGAGGGTTCAAAGCAAAATATCGACTATCTTCGAGCTTGAAAAGAAAACTAAGCTAAGTGGTAACATTTCCTCCCTGAGAACCTAGGGGGGGACGGAAGAAAAGAGGAGAAACAAAACTAGGTCAGACATAAGTCTGGTAAGTCCAGCTACTTTCAGCATATGAACAAGTAAGAACAACATGACATGAATTAAACTGAATAAGGACATAAGCATGATGATAAGGAACATAGGATAAGCAATAGGCAAGATAAACTAAGTATAACATCGCATGTTAACTATTCTCTGCTTCGCTACTACCATGTTATTCTGATTTCTATATCTCTGCACCACCTAACGAGTGTCCCAACTAGTAATTTGTATAAAGATAATATTACAATGTGATCCCAATCCTCGCAATTGTGGTAGCCTTCAGGTGTACATCTATTATGAGGATTCCACCTCAGTCAGCCTAATTGTCATAAAGATCTTAGATGTACCCTTACTACCCTATCGATCGGCTCCTTACTTGCATTAACGCTCAATGTGTCTGTGTCAATCGACCCTCTCTTGCATGTAGATACCTGTGCTAGTCCCACCATAAAGTGTATCAATCCTTATGATAGCAACCCGACACGATTCAAGATGCACAGTGTATAACTACTGGTACCCAGTGCCTTCTTTTTCCCACTTCGGAGCACGTGCACGCCCGTAAACCGTCGGAACCTACACTGACGTATCCCCTGCCGCTGCTTTGACTGCTTACAATCAGCCCAGTAATCGTGCCCCACCCTGCTTAGTTTCAGGGTACCATGATACATCTATGTGGGTTACTGCTGAAATGGGTTCCCGTTACTAGGGTTTCTTGCTGGTTAAGTTTATGGGCCTATAGTTACTAAAATTACCCATTAACCCGATATGTACTTAACCCTCCCACCGATTCAAGCATGTTTATTTAACGGTTAAGTTTTGTGGGCCTGTATGTACCAATATTACCCACCTACACGAGATATACTTAACCATCCCATCAATTCAAGCATATTTATTTAACAGTTAAGTTTTGTGGGCCTATGTAACGAAAAGGAATTTCGCTCGATCTGAATCAGTCGCTAAACCGATCAAGACCCTTCGAAACGCCTGATTGTTTTGAGAACACGACAAAATAGAACGCAGACAGAAGAACATTTCATTGTTTATTACAACAATTCCATCAGAATACAAGAATATACAGAGTATGAATAAATATTACACAGAAAAATATCAGAGATTTAAATTACATTACATAGCAGCGGAAAATAATACAATACACAACTGAAAGAGATATACGGATACAGAGCTTTCCGGATATCGTTCCAGCTGTATACCAGGTTCCTGTGAATATAAATCTGCAAAACCAAAACTACTAGCTGTCCGTGTCAAAATAAGGGCACCCAGAGTTTAGGTTAAAACAATAAACTCTAGGTCGGTCATTGGACTGGTGTGAGAACTAAAACAGTTATTAATCTTTATTTTAAAGTTTGGTAAATCAAGGGCCATGCCGTATAACACGGAACGGGTTTCCTCCCAAGAACACCAGTGCATAAAACAACAGCGCAATGCTAAATAAAGAACAATGGAGCTATTATAAGACCCAGGTCCCATCACACAATGCAACGCAAGCCGGAGGATAGGGTTTTTACCATATAATAGCCAAAGAATGCTTGATACGTTTAAAACAGATTATTTTGATAGTACTATAAGTGTATAGTGTCAAAAACAATTTCAATCATAAGTATCAATCATATGCGGCATGAATGCCCCATACCACTATGTCGCCATACTAGGCTCTACAAATAAAACCGCAAAATCACGTATTGGAAGCTGGATTTCCATCTATGAACCGAGGCAAAAGATAGTCCTCACCGAATTCGAGACTCTCTAGCCCGAGCCTCAGGCAAGCCTTGGATCGTCAGGGTCTGTCCACCGATGTGGATTATTATGCCTGACCACTGCGTTTCCCCACCCTTTGGGGCGTAAATGAGCCAACGAACGACTCCATCGGCTTCACATAGTCACCGATATATCTGAGGCGCCTCGCAACAGCAACAACCACATAAGTCAAACTCGTCAGGGCGTGTAAAACCACTGACGCCACTTCTAACTAGAAAGAAATTCATGTCCTCCCTGAGGTCCTTCTCCCGTTTCTGGTTCACAACCGGGGTGTGAGGCTCGCGAATCAACGCTACACAAAGCTATGCCACACAGGTCGTGCTTTGATCATCCACCACAAGACTCTGCTTTTCAGCAGAAGCCTTGATCATTAGCCACTTAGGCATGCCACACAGGCAATTCACTCCATGCAATCGATATCCATCAATATATAACCCCTGAGCTCGTACGTCTCAGAGAAGGGCGTTAAGCAAGAGAATAAATTCTCCGCCACCAAACAGATATATATTTAATAGAAATCAATCACACAGACTAAAATCCAATGTCAGACACACATTCATTTACAAGTTCGTTCTGGGTCTGAACGAAACCAGAGGCACCTAGTACCCCGCTTATCCATCGATCTCTAAGTACGTCTGGACGACCACTAACTGATTCCCTCCTCTTGGGTGTACAGCCCAATTAAGATCATCAGTAATTATCCAAATGACGTGAAGACCTCCGGTCTTCGACCACCGTCTTCATCCTCGACATCACGTCGAATCAGTTATTCAGAATGGGATAAACCCGGTCTTTCTGAATAACTCGCGCATATAATAAACAAGTGTTACACAAACACAACATAAGCCTCATTCTAATTCATCAGTCACTAACTGTAAATTAATCAAGAGAATAATTTCCCAAATATTAACCCCGAAGGCCGAAACCAACATCAGATCAATACCCAGGAAACCATTCTGCTTAGCTAACCTACAGTTAGTTTCTAAATTTCACATTCTTAGGGAAAGGTTCCCATTAATTTTATCAAAGATAAATTCCTTTAAATTTATTCTTTAATATTCTTTTGAATATCAATTCAACTAGTCGGGATTAGCGATCCACACCGAAGTAATCATTTATTCTATTTCCCAATCCCAACCTATTTATCCCATGAAGTAAAACTGGTAATACTTCATATCTAACACCACGGTGTTATCGGTAAATTCAATTACCATTTCACGTTCAAATCTAATTAAAGATTTAACTATCGCCTGGAGCAAAACTGGTGACACTCCATTCTCGATCTTTTCAATCTAATTAAAGATTCATTAAAACTCCACTTAGTTTTAATCTTTGACTGGGTTAAAGAATCAATGTCATTTAAAACACGCTTCACGATAAACCCAAAGTCACATTCCATTTCAATCAGTCCCTAACCGTAAATTAGCAAGTGAGCAATTCCCTAAGTATTAACCCCGAAGGCAGAAACCAACATCAGATTAATACCCCAGAAACCGTTCAACTTAACTAATCTCCAGTTGGCTTCTGATTTTCTTAACTCCTTTGGGTCTAAGAACAGTATTATTGAAGATACCTCTCACGACAACCCAAAATCACATTCCATCAATCATCGGGTTAAAGAACAAGTGTTATTTAAAACATTGTTCACGATAAACCCAAAAATCACACCAATTCAATTCCAATTAAATATCATTTAATTGGTACACTTCATCAAATCTAAATAAACAGATTTAATCTTTTTCTCAACTAGGCTTAAGAACAGTGTTAATGAAGACACCATTCACGACAAACCCAAATCACATTTGATATTAACTACAAGGCTCTGAATAGAACATATATCGGCTTATATTCAATATCAAATTCTACGACCAACAAATATCGTATTGGAAATAACGATATAAATATATCTTTCAAATTCCCATAACAATATCTGTTGCATCACGAAATCCAACATCGAAATATTCCAAAGACAATTTCGATTCAAATCCATTCCAATTCAATTATTAAAGATTCTTGTTACTTTTAAAACCATTTCCAATCCACTTTACTTATTTTAAAAATAAATAAAATAATAATTCTAGTTGAAAACTAGTTCATTTCGATAAAAATCTATTTTTATTTTTTCAAATATGGAGTTTTTCATCCCGATTTTTCCCAAATCATTTCTTTTGATTTTACAAAAATTATTTCTATTTTTAATAATTTTATCAAGGCCCGTACAGTCGATTTCCATCAACGGCCATCGAACTGCACTTACAACGACCTTTTCCAAGTTTGATTTGGGCATAATTCCAAATCCAACCGTTAGATTCATAATTTCTAATATTCATTAGAAAGCTCTTTTTGATACAAACCCAACAGTTTCGGTTTTAGGAGAATCCGACGGTCGGATCTCCCGTAATATTCGTTCGATGTCAATGGTTAAAATTCGCGAACTGTCGTGGCGCGGCGCATTCTATTCAGGCCATTATATTATATATATAATATATACTTCATCGATTTCCTTTCGAAACGAATTTTAAACATCGTTTTAATTTTTTTTTCAAAACGATTTCAACTTCATTTCAAATTCATATCAAAATTGAATTTTTCCTTATAAATTCGTTTTAAATTCATTTCAAATTGATTTCAATTCAAATCGATTATAATTCAATGTGTTTTCAATTCAATGTGTTTTCAATTCAATTTCAATTCGAATTCATTCTCAATTCAAATTGATTTACATTCTATTTCAATTCGATTCGAATTCATTTTATTTTCAATTCAATTCGAATTCTAATTCATTTCTATTCAATTTAATTCGATTTTCTTTTCTATTCATTTTAATTCGAATTCATTTTCTAAAATATTTGATTATTGAAATCACTTTTCAATATTCATTAAAAACAAATAAAATTGATATAAATATCGTTCACGTCAAAATGGCGTCAATCTAATCAACACGGCTTCATATATTCTATTTTCAAATATTCTATTTCAAATATTTCTTTTTCAAATATTTCTATTCAAATATTTCTTTTTCAAAACTAGAATGAGGCCCAATCAATTACCATATAATGTTAATTATATGGATTTTCTACAACACAAGTATACAATAACAACGATGAATAATCAACCATCATCCAAAGTGCATTCTACACTATATAAGCATCAAATATAAATATTTAACGCTCATAACAGTCTGTCCATCAATCGATCGACATACAACTAATTATTGGGACTAGTGTATGTCATATATCATCCCAATACCCGTGTGGGGTTTTCAAACAATCAAACACAGATTTTATTTGTGCAGTTGGGCGATGTGTAAAATTTATCATCCCAATCAATATCAGTCAAATGTGTGTATATAAAAAAATTGTCCGAATTTTTTATATTTATTTCATTTTAAATGCACGTTAAAAATTCTATTTTCAACTATAAAATATTTTTGTCGGTCGTTTGATTGACAGGCTGTGTAAGCGTTAAATATTCATATTTAACGCTTATGCAGTTGTGTAGTGCACTTTGGATGATGGTTGATTATTTATCGTTGCTATTATATACATGTGTTGTATGGAATCCATATAATTAACATTATATGGTAATTTATTGGGCCTTATTCCAATTGGGGAAATAAGGAATATTATAAAATATAAATAATCATGTGTTGCAAATAATCAAGTGTTGAAAATAATCGTGTGTTGAAAATGATCATGTATTGAAAATTATCATGTGTTGAAAGAAATATTTTAACAATAAAATTTACATCTTTATCATATTTAAAGTTAGAAACTAACTGGAAAATAGATAAGATGAGTGGTTTCCTGGGTATTGATCTGATATTGGTTTCGGCCTTCGGGGTCAATACTTAGGGAATCACTCTCTTACTACTTTATGGTTGGAGTCTGATTAAAAAATCAAACGATAGATACCATAATTTTATAAAATATATTAAATAACGAATATATAGTCATGTGTTGACAGTGCTCATATGTTGAGAATATTCATGTGTTGAAAGAAATATAGATTCATGTGTTGAATAGAATAAATATTCATTTATTGAATAGAATAACAGATTTATTGAAATATATAAAGCCGTGTTGATTAGAGATGCGCCATTTTGACGTGAACGATATTTATATCGATTTTATTCATTTTTTTTATGAATATCGAAAAGTGATTTCAAAATCGAATATATAGAAATGAATTCGAATTGAAATCAAATAGAAATGAATTCGAATTGAAATTGAATTGAAATGAATTCAAATTGAAATCGAATAGAAATGAATTCGAATTGAAATCGAATTAATTTGAAATTCAAATTGAATTGAAATTGAATTAAAAATATATTTGAATTGAAATCAATTTGAAATGAATTTAAAACGAATTTATAAAGGAAAATTCAATTTTGATTTGAAATTGAAAGGGAAGTTGAAATCGTTTTGAAAACGAATTTAAAATGATTTATGAAATTCGTTTTAAAAGGAAATCGATGAAATATATATAATATACATATATTATATATATAATGGCCTGAATAGAATGCGCCGCGCCGCGGCAGTTCGTGAATTTCGACCGTTGACTTCGAATTGACGTTACGGGAGATCCGACCGTCGGATTCTCCTTAAACCGGAGCCGTTGGGTTCATATCGAAAAGAGCTTTCCAATGCATATTAGAAATTTGAAATCTAACAGTTGGATTTGGAATTATGTCCAAATCAAATTTGAAAAAGGTCGCTGTAAGTGCAGTTCGATGGCCGTTGATGGAAATCGACTGTACGGGCCTTGATAAATTTTTTAAAAATACTAATAATTTGTGTAAAATCATAATATATGAATTGGGGAAAATTGGGATGAAAAACTCCATATTTAAAAAGATAAAAATATATTTTTATCAAAATGAACTAGTTTTGAACTAGAATTAAAATCAATTTATTTTTGAAATAAAGAAATTGAATTTAGAAGTGGTTTTAAAAATAATCAGAATTTCCAATACGTGAATTGAAATGGATTTGAATCGAAATTGTCATCGGAATATTTCGATGTTGGATTTTGTGATTATACATATATGGTTGTGGAAATTTGAAAGATATATTCATATCGTTATTTCCAATATGATATTTGTTGGTCGTAGAATTGGATATTGAATATAAGCCGATATATTTTCTATTCAGAGCCTTGTATTTAATATCAAACGTGATTTGGGTTTGTCGTGAATGGTGTCTTCATTAACACTGTTCTTAAAACCAGTTGATAAAAAGATTGAATCTTTCTATTTAGATTTCATGAAGTGTACGAATTAAATAATATTTAATTGGAATTGAATTTGAATGTGATTTTGGGTTTATCGTGAACCGTGTTTAGATGACGTTGGTTCTTTAACCCAGTTAAAGACGGGATTGATTTGTGGAAAGATGAAAACTTAGTGAAGTTTTAATGAATCTTTAATTAGATTAAAATGTGAATTGATAATTTAAATTATCAAATCTGAAAAGTGATCGAGAATTGAGTATCACCAGTTTTGTTCCAAAGCGATAGTTAAATCTTTAATTAGATTTGAACGTGAAATGGTAATTAACTTTACCGATAACACCGTGCTATTAGATATGGAGTATTACCAGTTTTTCTCCATGGGATAAATAGGTTGGGATTGGGAAATAAAATAAATAATTACTTCGGTGTGGTTCGCTAATCCCGACTAGTTTGGAAAACCATAAAATGGTTTGAAATGATATCCAAAGGAAGATTAAAGAATAAATTTAGAAGAATTTATCTTGGATAAAATTAATGGGAACCTTTCCCTAAGAATGTGATTTTGTGAATAAAAGAATATTCTGAATTGGAATGAGGCGTTTGTTGTGTTTGTGTAACATTTGTTTATTATATACGTGGGTTATTCAGGAAGGCCGGGTTTATACCCATTCTGAATAACCGATTCGGCGATAAGTCGAAGATGAAGACGGTGAATGAAGACCGGAAGTCTTCACATCGTTTGGGTGATTACTGATGATCTTGATTGGGTTGTACACCCAAGAGGAGGGAATCAGTTGGTGATCATCCAGACGTACTTGGAGATTGTTGGATATGCGAGGAAAGTGCCTCCGGTTTCGTTCAAATCTAGAACGAACATGTAAATGGATTGTGTGTCTGACATTTGATTTTATTCTATGTCGATTGATCCCTATTAAATATACATCTGTTTGGCAGTGGAGAATTTATTCTCTTGCTTAACGCCCTTCTTTGAGACGTACGAGCTCAGAGGTTGTATCTCGATGGACATCAGTTGCATGGAGTGAATTGCCAGTGTAGCACGCAGTAAGTGGCAATTGATCAAGGCTTCTGTTAAAAAGAAAAGTCTTGTGGTTGATGATCAAAGCACGGCCTGTGTGGCGTAGCTTTGTATATAACGTGAATTCGCAGGCCTCACACCTCGGTATGAGTCAAAAACTTGATACGGACCGTTGGAAGAACACGAGGTTTCTTTCTAGCTAGTGGTGGTGTCAATGCTTAAACTGGCCGACATTTATATATATTTTTCACCTGTGTGATTGTTGGAATGCGAGGCGCCTCGGATATAGGCATGTTAGGACCGGGAAACGTGTGTTCAGGAATTTCCAATCCTCCAAAGTTAGCTGAGGACCGGCCCAACCGATTCCAAGGATCATAGTGGGGTCCTGGGACATTTGCTAGAGTGTCTCGAACGGAGAGGAGCTTGCCCCTTGCCTCGACTCATGACGGAAATCCAATTTCCAATACGTGATATTGCGGTTTTAATTGTAGAACTAGTATGGCGACATGATATATGGTACCCATGCTGTCTATGATTGATATTTATGATTGAAATTGTTTTGACACTATACACTTATAATAGTATCAAATGATTTGTTTTGAACGTACCAAGCATGTTTGGCTATTATAAGGGAAAACCCTATCCTCCGGCTTGCGTTGCATTGTGTGATGGGACCCGGGTCTTATAATAGTTTCATTTTTCCAAAAATCATTGCGCTGTTTTGTTATATGCACTAGTATTCTTGGGAGGAAACCCGTTCCGTGTTATACGGCATGGTCCCTTGAATTACTCTCTTTTAAAATAAAGATTTATAACTGTTTTAGTTCTCACACCAGTCACATGACTGACCTGGAGTTTATTGTTTTAACCTAAACTCTGGGTGCCCGTACTTTCCACACGGGCAGCTAGTAGTTTTGGTTTTGCAGATTTATATCCACAGGATCTTGATTTACAGCTGGAACGATGCTCGGAAAGCTCTGTATCCGTATATTACTTTCAGTTTTGTTTTGTATTGTTTTTCCGCTGCTATGTAATTTATTGTAATCTCTGATATTTTTCTGTGTAATATTTATTCATACTCTGTATATTCTTGTATTCTGATGGAATTGTTGTAATAAGCAATGAAGTGTTCTTCTGTCTGAGTTCTATTTTGTCTTGTACTCAACGCAATCCGTGCTTTCCTTACCGGGGAAGTTCGGGTCGTGTCAGATATATCCGAGGCGCCTTGCAATCCAACAACCACATAGGTGAAAATAATATAAATGTCAGGGCTGGTAGGTCACTGACACCACCCTAGGTTTGAACGAAACCGGAGGCACCTTGTACCTTGCATATCCATTGATCTCCAAGTACGTCTGGACGACCATCAACTGATTCCCTCCTCTTGGGTGTACAGCCCAATCAAGATTATCAGTAATTATCCAAACGATATTAGGACCTCCGGTTTTTGACCATCGTCTTCATCCTCGACACATCGTCGAATCAGTTATTCAGAATGGGATAAACCTGGTTTTTCTGAATAACTCGCGTATATAATAAACAAGTGTAACATAAACACAACATACGCCTCATTCCAATTCAGAATACTCTTTTATTCAAATATTCTTATACTTCGGGAAAGGTTCCCATTAATTTTATCAAAGATAAATTCTTTAAATTTATTCTTTAATCTTCTTTTGAATATCAATTCAGACCAAATTATGGCTTATCCAAACTAGTCGGGATTAGCAAACCTTACCGAAGTAATCACTTGTTAAATTTCCTAACCCCAACCTACTCATCCCATGAAGTAAAACTGGTAATACTTCATATCTAACACCACGGTGTTATCGGTAAATTCAATTACCATTTCACGTTCAAATCTAATTAAAGGTTTAACTATCGCCTGGAGCAAAACTGGTGATACTCCATTCTCGATCATTTCATTCTAATTAAAGATTCATTAAAACTCCACTTGGCTTTAATCTTCCCAAAAATCAATATCAATGATTGTTTAACTTGGGAAATCATATCCTGTCTTTAACTGGGTTAAAGAACCAATGTCATTTAAAACACGATTCACGATAAACCCAAAATCACATTCCATTAGTTATCGGGTTAAAGAACAAGTGTTATTTAAAACACCGTTCACGATAAACCCAAAAATCAATTCAAATTCAATTCCAATTAAATATCATTTAATTGGTATACTTCATTAAATCTAAAGAAAAAGATTTAATCTTTTTCTCAACTGGGTTTAAGAACAGTGTTAATGAAGACACCATTCACGACCAACCCAAATCCCATTTGATATTAAATACAAGGCTCTGAATAGAAAATATATCGGCTTATATTCAATATCAAATTCTACGACCAACAAATATCGTATTGGAAATAATGATAAAAATATATCTTTCAAACTTCCATAACAATATCTGTATAATCACGAAATCCAACATCGAAATATTCCAAAGACAATTTCGATTCAAATCCATTCCAATTCAATTATTGGAAATTCTGGTTACTTTGAAAACCATTTCAAATCCAATTTATTTATTTAAAAATAAATGGATTATAATTCTAGTTCAAAACTAGTTCATTTCGATAAAAATCTATTTTTATCTTTTCAGATATGGAATTTTTCATCCCAATTCTTCCCAAATCATTTATTATGATTTTACACAACTTATTACTATTTTTAATTATTTTACCAAGGCCCGTACAATCGATTTCCATCAACGGCCATCGAACTGCACATACAGCGACCTTTTCCAAATTTGATTTGGACATAATTCCAAATCCAACCGTTATATTTAAAATCTCTAATATTCATTAAAAATCTTTTCGATACAAACCCAACGGTTCCGGTTTTAGGAGAATCCGACGGTCGGATCTCCCGTAATATCCGTTCGAAGTTAATGGTCGAAATTTGTGAACTGCCACAGCGCGGCGCGTTCTATTCAGGCCATTATATATATAATATATATATTATATATATATTTCGTCGATTTCCTTTTAAAATGTATTTTATAAATCGTTTTAAATTCGTTTTCAGAATGATTTCAACTTCATATTCAATTTCAAATCAAAATTGAATATTCCATATCATCGATATACAAATGATAATATTTTCAAAATGTTATATGTTGAAATCACTTCCTTTTCTATATTCATTACAAAAACGAATATAATCGATATAAATATCGTTCGTGTCAAAATGGCGCATATCTAACCAACACGGCTTTATATATTTCAATAACTTCGTTATTCTATTCAACAAATGAATATTTTCTTCAACACATGAATATATATTTTATTCAACACATGAATATTTATTTTATTCAAAACATGAGTATTTATTTCATTCAACACATGAATTTTCTTTTATTCAACACATGAATATATATTTTATTCAACACATGAATTTTCTTTTATTCAACACATGAATATATATTTCATTCAACACATGAATTTTCTTTTTATAATATTCTTTATTTTCCAAATTGGAATGAGGCCCAATCAATTACCATATAATGTTAATTATATGAATTCCCTACAACACATGTATATAACGGCAACGATAAATAATCAACCATCATCCAGAGTGCACCACACAACTGCATAAGCATTAAATATAAATAATTAACGCTTACACAGTATGTCGACCAAACGATCGACATACAGCTAAATAATTGGGATTAGTGTACGCCAAATATCATCCCAACACCCGTGTGGGGTTTCAAATCAAAAAACACAAATTTTTTATTTGTGTAGTTGGGCGACGTGTAAAATTTATCATCATAATCAATATCAGTCAAATGTGTGTATATAAACAAATCATCCGATTTGTTTATAAATATTTATTTTAGTTACACGTTAAAAATTATATTTTTAACTATAAATATTTTCAACTATAAAAATTTTATTCCTTCCACATCACATAATAAAATTTCACAACACATCAATTAAACAAACAAGCCATCCATGGTCTGTGGACGACGGGTGTCGGGTGCTGCTAAGCACCGTCTGCATCTTAGTATATATTTCAAACTAGAAATTAAAATAAAAGTGAGGAGTTCTCACCTTTGGGATCCACTCCGCCATTATTTATTTCTGAACGGTTCGGATATGCCCAAAATTCCAATGCGACCTTTTCACGTTGTTCACAGTAAAAATCACATTTTTATTTATACTTCATATATTTTTACAACGCTCCTTCCTATATAAAAAATATATTTTTATATTTCTACCTCTTATATAAAGATCGAATTTTTATTTCAACGCTATAAAAATCACATATTTATTCTTCTCTTTATATAAAAATCATATTTTTATTTTCTAATTATATAAAATTTATATTTTTATTCTCTCTATAATATAAAAATCATATTTTTATTATTTCTGTAATATAAAAATCATATTTTTATTATTTCTATAATACAAAAATCATATTTTTGCTATGAACGAAAGTCATAACTTTTTACATTATACATATAAATAAAAATCAAATTTTTATAATATTAAAATCGAGAATAATTTCAATGCTTCATACGTATAAATCAGATTTGATTTTAAAGATTATTATATAATAAAAAAAACTAAAATAAAGTAAATAAAAATTAAAAAGACTTACTGCACGAAGAAGATGGGGGGTCAGTGGCATCACCGGTGGTGAGGAAGGCACGGATGGTCGCGGTGGGGTTGTGGTGGTCGGGGCGCCGGATCCAGGGTGTCGGTTGGCTGCAATTTTCATGGTTAGGGCTTCTTTTGCGCCCCGGTTTTCTGAAGAGGGGTAGGAGGAGAGGGGGAAGGAGAGGCGGAGATCGGTGGGGGGAGGCATGCTGCTAGCTCGCGGCGGTGGATGGTGAACTATGGTGGCTGGCGCGAGGCGTTGGAGCGACGGGGTTTCCCCCCTTTCGTTTTTCCCTTTTTTTTCTATTTTACTTTGACCGCCGGGGAGAGAGAGAGGGGATAGGGGGAGAGAGTTTGACCACTTATAATAATATATATATTTATTATTTTTAAATTTCAAAAGCAACTTTTTATTTCGATTTCGAAATCGAATCCACCGACTGTCGCCCCTAGCTAATTACCCCCATTCCAAACACAATCGGATATGTATCACAAGCCAATTTTGCTGTTTCGATCGGTTTCCGTCAAAATCAAAATATAAATCTGTATATTGGATTTAAACGCACATTTCAATTTATTGGGGTCACATACGGACTCTAAAAATTCCCGAAAAATATTTTCTAGCTTCTTATTGACGATACTGTCCTAACAAAACTAATTTCGTCAAATTCTGAGATCGTTTGAAAAATGGTCATTTTCTGGTCGGTCGAAATTGACTGAAACTGTCAAAACACGTTTGACTTCGCTACGCTCACATATCGATTCAGGAAATTATGAATTTTGAAACCTAGCAATAATTTGACATCCCGGATCCAACAAAAGTGGTTTCGTCGAAAACGAAGGTAGTATGCAAAATGGCTATTTTTTAGGGCAAAAATTCCATAGCGACTATTCTGAATTTTCAACTAAACGTAACTTTTTACCCCCTGTAATGACCCGGATTTGAGCGACTTTGGTTATTGACATAAACTCAATTACGACTAACCAAACATCGAAAAATACCTGTAGTTAATGAAAGAAGTTAGAGGGTGAGAATAGATAAGATAGAAACTTAGAATAGAAGAAGAAGAAGAAGAAGAAGATACAACATCAGAGTAACACGAATCTCACAGCGGAATGAACAACATATAATAGATAACATATCCTTGAAATAAAATCAGTATATGTATACAATAAAATTATCAGAGTACAACACTTACAACACAGTGGAAATAACTATAGCTCTATAATCCTAAAGCCTCCTGCTCCAAGCTCTTCCAGTCATATGTAAATCCCGACTACTTAACTGCCCGTACAAAATTGGGCACCCAAGAGTTTAGGGAAAATTAAACAAGATAAACTCTGAGTCAGTCATGGGACTAGTATGAGTAAAACAGTTTAAAATAGTTTGAACAAGTAAACGATATCTCATAAGACCACGCCATATAACGGAACGGGTTTTTCCCTTATGAGAATCCAAACTAACTTTATCTCAAAAACCCTTTTGATACTATAATAATGTCTATCAACCACAATATAACAATCATCTAGCAGAAACGCTCACGTTCTACATATATAGTATACAATCAAAACTGCAAGCACGCATTAGGTAATGGATTTCCAACTATGACAAGGTATGGAACCACCTTTCGCTAATGTACCTCTAGAGAGGAATACACTGGGTTCAACAAGAACATCATGCAACCCGGCCACACATGACCGACCACTCATTTCGCTTGAGTGTATCGAATGTATATCACAAACGGTTGGGATCAGCAACTGTTTCCCGAATGGGACATCATTGACAATAGATTTTTAGAAGTAAATGAAACTCTAGATCAGGTGATTATACAGCCTAATAGGTGCGACCTACATAGCCATGTTGCCTGCCCGATTTTTGTCATTTCCCGGTTGTGAGGCTAGAGGCCATGCTTATCTCCGACATATCACACATTTATTCACTTTGAATGTCACATCGTCATACCCGCCAAATCACAAATTGATTTCCTCAAAAATACCACGGGTATACAGCTAAGAGATATGAATTCCTCCGTCACTAAACGTACGTACGTTTGAAGAGATCAACTTACGCGATCTATTAAATATACTCCGTTAGACATTCTTCCATACAGGTCGTCCTGGGACTGGACAAACTGAAGGCACTATTCAGTACAACCATCTTAGGCAATCTTTACCTAAGATTTATACAACAGCCCTTGCACTTTTATCCTTTAAATTAATTTATCATTAATTTATTTCATTTGTCATTTCCTGTTTCCATATATTAAACATTTTTTATTTTCTAAATTTAGAAAATTTATGTTATTAACACTGGGAAAACATTTCCATTTCTTGTTTTCTATATTAGAAAACATTACCGATTCTTATTTGGAAAACATTTACAAAACTCTTACATTGGACTTAGTAAGATGTTTAAACAAACCCTCGCTATGCCAACTCAAACCATTACACTTAATTCACTTAACCATCATTCACTATCAAACCTTACCATTCCTTAGTTAAGAAGGAAGTCAATCAAGTTGGGGTATAATTACCTCTCAGACCTTAACTGAACAACGTTTTAACTTCGAAATAGTCAAAGTTTATCTTTTTAAACCTTTAACAACTTCCTTACGTAACTCTCCTTCGAATAAATCTCTATTCGATAACTCTTCCCTTTGAATAAACTATATTCGATAATCTCTCTTCTTCGAATAACCTATATTCGAATAACTCGATTCAATTAACACTAATCGATTAACTCTTATCAGTTAGCTCTATTTGATTAACTCAATTCTATTAACTCTATTTGATTAACTCTATTGGATAAACTCCATTGGATTAACTCCATTTGATTTACCCTACTGGATTAACTCTATTCAGTTAACTCTAACTAATTTACTCTTATCAATTAACTCCTTTCGAATAAACTATATTCGATTAACTCCTTTCGAATAACTAATATTCGATTACTCCTTTCGAATAACTAATATTCGATTAACTCCTTTTGAATTACTAATATTCGATTACTCCTTTCGAATAACTAATATTCGATTAACTCCTTTCGAATAACTAATATTCGATTACTCCTTTCGAATAACTAATATTCGATTAACTCCTTTCGAATAACTAATATTCGACAACTCCTCTTCTTCGAATAAACTATATTCGATTAAGTCCTTTCGAATAACTAATATTCGACAACTCCTCTTCTTCGAATAAACTATATTCGATTAACTCCTTTCGAATAACTAATATTCGACAACTCCTCTTCTTCGAATAAACTATATTTGATTAACTCCTTTTGAATAACTAATATTCGACAACTCCTCTTCTTCGAATAAACTATATTCGAATAACTCTAATCCAACTAACTCTAATTCAATTAACTCTATTCGATATAACAAATATTCAACTAACTCTTGTTCG
>JASFAX010002942.1:0-44153 GCA_030737875.1 Allium sativum | reverse complement strand
GGGTGTCAACCCCAGACACCTAAGCAATAATGCACAGTCTAAACCTACTGGTACCCGTGCCTCGAGTTTGTCCAACACCGAACTAGGTGCACGTCCGTAGCCCGCCTGGACCCGCACCGCTGTACCACTCAGCCGTCGCTTTGGTCGCTTACATCAGTCCAGTAATCGTGCCCCGCCCTAGCCTAGCCTCTAGGGTTGTGAATGATACCCAACTGGGATTACTGCTGGAACAGACCACGTTGCTAGGGTTTTCTAAGAGGGTTAAGTGTGGTTTAACCCCTCACTAATCATGGATTAAATTAGTTAAGTGTAACCAACAGTTCACCACTTAACCCCATTTAATCCCTCGTATCCCCAAAATTGGCTAAGTATTATTGGGCCATGACTTAACCCTAATTACGAGGCATTAATTTAGTTGTACCTTAACCTCTCACATTAGACCTTGTTGTGGTTACTAGTTAGGCCGGGCAGGTCCGGGTAGCTTTACACCACAACTTGGTCTAACCTCGGGTCCCAGGTACACATGACCAACTTCTCACATTGGGTCCTATTGTTTGTAGCAACTAGTTAAGCCGGTCGGTTCCGGGTAGGTTTACGCTACAAACTCAACCCAACCTCGAGTTGGCCACACATGTTTTCTAAGTGTCATGTCCACTTTATTTTCAAACATAATTACAAGTTTAACTTGGGTAGACCTAACTTAATAGGTAAATTCCCAGGGGGTAGACCTAACTTAATAGGTAAATTCCCAATCTTATATTTTCATGTATTTTAAGTTTTACCCAAAAACCCTCCCAACGTCATTCTATCGCTTACATATTCGTCATAACGCATAAAGGATAGAAAGAGGGAACTTGGCACAACATACATGATAAATCTTACATATCATAATAAGCATGCATAACATGTTGGACTTGCATAACTTAGCATAGTGAACTTGCATAAACATGCATAACTTGTTCAACTTGCAAATCATGGCATAGTGAACTTGCATAAACATGCATAACTTGTTAAACTTGCAATTCATGACTTAGTGGACTTGCATAAACATGCATAACTTATCAAACATGTGTAACATAGCATAGTGAACTCACATAAGCATGCATAACTCATTAAACATGCATAACATAGCATAGTGAACTCGCATAAGCATGCATAACTTATTAAACATGCATAACATAGCATAGTGAACTCGCATAAGCATGCATAACTTATTAAACATGCATAAATCCCAACTTTCATCACATATTAACTTTAGAGTTTCTAAAATGAAGGTAAGAGGGCTTACAAATATTATGAAGACACAAATCCACTAATAAAGATTGAAAAGCCCTTTATGCAAGCATATAAAAACCCAAAACAAAGCTCCAATTAACAAAAATCCCAAAACTCTAGCTTTAGCAATTAAAGCTTGCAACTTGATGATGTATGCAAGCTAATGATCATTCATACAACTTAGAAAAGCTTGTATGAACATCAAAATCTTAATAGAAATGATTTTTGAAGAGGGTGGAGGCTAGGGTTCTTAGGTGGAGGCCATTTGAGATTTCAATTTGACATAGTTTGGTTGCTAGAGTGAATAATGAGGCTTTAGGGTAGGATTAGGGGCTTATTTATAGAAGATTACAGTGTTTTTAGCCATAGGATTAACCCTAGGTTAGTTTAGGCCCGTCAGATTTAGGAATTCTCTAGAACCAAGCCACAAGACCAAGCCCAAATCAAAATGGTGCGCCAGGTAAAACTGCCTGGCCACCCCGTGTCGACAGGGCTGTCGATAGGGCAGTCGACACCCTAAGACCCCTGTCGACATGCCTGTCGACATGGGGGCCCTGGCGGGAATTTTCCCGCCTGACACCAATTAGCCCTAATCCTTGATTTTAATTTGAAATTTAAATCTGTTTTTAGCATAGAAATTTCTGAAAACTTCAATGGGCCTTAACCGGGTCATACGGACTCCGATTTTCGAAAACTCGGACTCTATTTCGCGTATTTTTCCGAGACGAACGCAATGGCATAGCCCGTTTCCCTTGATTCAGATTTTAGAATTTAATTCTGCCTCGATTTATGTTATAACAGGTTATTGAAAATACGGGTTGTTACAGTATCGTCAATACGAAGCTAGAAAATATTTTTCTGGAATTTTTCGAGTTAGTATGTGCCCCTAGTAAATTGAAATGTTCGTTTAAAATTCAATATAATGATTTAAATGTAAATTGGACGAAAACTGATCGAAACAGCCGAATCAGCTTACGATACATATCCCATTGTGTTCGAAATGCGGGTAATTAGCTAGGGGTGACAGTCGTTGGGTCTTGATTGGGATTCGAATTAAAAGTCAACCTTAGGTGGAATAAATAAAATATATAATATAAATTAAAATATAAAATCCCTTAACCCCCCTTCCCCCTTTCAGATCTGAAATCGAGTAAGGAAAAAAAATTGAAAACCGCAATCGACAGAGCGCCCCCCCTGCCATCGCCTCCGCCGAACCCCGCCCCACACCACGCCTTGGCCGGACCCCGCCAGAGCCGACGATCCCCTCCCACTGTCCCTCGATACCCTCGCTCCTCCTCCCCCTCTTGAAAACCGAGATACCCCCCCGAACCCTAGCCCGCTCCCCTCGAAACCCCCACCGTCGATGACCCCAAATCCCCCTCCGTCGATCACCAGTCAGGCCGCCACCCCCTTTGAATCCCATCCTGCCGCTCTCCCTCCCTTCTAAAACTGAACGCGCCCAAAACTCCTCCACCCTTCAGATGGATGCGACGCCGCCAGCAGATGGGGGGCCCACCGCGCCTGTAGGCGCCCCTGCTACCTCAGCGAGCCTTCTCCATCTACGTGTGAGTTTGTTTTTGAATTTTATTATTTATTTTCTATGAGAAAGAAAGTAAAGAAATGATTTTAGCTTAACGAATATAAAGCTTTGATTTTTAAAAATATATATGATTAAAAAAAAGACGGGATTTTTATATGAATGACATAATAAAAATATGATTTTTATTATGTAGGAAGGTTAAAAATAGGATTTTTATATTATATAGATAATAAAAATTCGATCTTTATATGGTAGGATATGAAAAGACGAAATCTTTATACTTGAAAAGACGAAATATTTATTTTTGAAAAGGCGAGATTTTTATATATTGAATAGAAGTGTAAAAATGGAATTTTTTATATATTGAATAGCGAAGTAAAAATTCGATTTTTATATATTGAATAGCGAAGTAAAAAATTCGATTTTTATATATTGAATAGCGAAGTAAAAATTCGATTTTTATATATTGAATAGCGAAGTAAAAATTCGATTTTTATATATTGAATAGCGAAGTAAAAATTCGATTTTTATATATGTAGTGAATACGGGCAACGAAGGTGACAAAAAGGCGAGAACGATGAAGATTTCTACATAAGAAGAGTTGAGATGATTGGGATAGCTATTGGTGAGAACTTCTCACCTTTTAAATTTTATTTTTCTAGTTATATATATATATATACTAGGATGCAGACGGTGTTTAGCAGCACCCGACACCCGTCATCCACAGACCATGGATGGCTTGTTTGTTTGATTGATGTGTTGTGAAAATTGTTGTGATGTTGATGTGAAATCGATAATATAAATTAATGTGTTGAAACGGAATAAAATATTTATATAGTTAAAAATATTTTATCGTTAAAAATATAATTTTTAACGTGAATGTGAATAAATAAATATTCATTTACAGACCGGACGGTTTGTTTATGTACACCTATTTGAAGGACATTGATTGGGACGATAAATTTTACACATCGCCCAACTGCACAAATAAAATCTGGGTTTGATTGTTTGAAACCCCACACGGGTATTGGGATAAAATACGGCATACACTAATCCCAATAATTAGTTGTATGTCGATCGATTGATTGACATGCTGTTATAAGCGTTAGATATCTATATTAGATGCTTATACAGTATAGGAAAGCGTCGGATAATTCGAGAACAAGCCACAACAGAACGCATACGGAAGAACATTTCATTGCATATTACAACAATACATCAGATTACAAGAATATACAGAGTATGAATAAATATTACACAGAAATATCAGAGATTTAAATTACATTTAAATACATCGCAGCGGAAAATAATACAATACACAACTAGAAGTAGATATACGGATACAAAGCTTTCCGGATATCGTTTCAGCTGTAAACCAGGATCCTGTGAATATAAATCTGCAAAACCGAAACTACTAGCTGCCCGTGTCAAAATAAGGGCACCCAGAGTTTAGGTTAAAACAATAAACTCCAGGTCAGTCATGGGACTGGTGTGAGAACTAAAACAGTTAATCTTTATTTTTAAATTTAGGTAAATCAAGGGACCACGCCGTATAACACGGAACGGGTTTCCTCCCAAGAATACCAGTGCATAAAACAAATAGCGCAATGCTAAATAAAGAAAAATGAAGCTGTTATAAGACCCAGGTCCTATCACACAATGCAACGCAAGCCGGGGGATAGGGTTTTCCCTTATAACAGCCAAAGAATGCTTGATACGTTTAAAACAAATCATTTGATACTATAATAAGTGCATAGTGTATAAACGACTTCAAATCATAAGTATCAATCATAGGCGGCATGGGTACCATATATCATGTCGCCATATATAGTTTTACAAATAAAACCGCAAATGTCACGTATTTGGAAATTGGATTTCCATCTATGAACCGAGGCAAAAGATAGTCCTCAACCGATTCCAGACTGCCTAGCCCGAGTCTCAGGATCAGAGCTCGAGTGACCCTTGGATCGTCAGGGCCGGTCCACCGATGTGGATTAAAATGCCTGAACACTGCGTTCCCCCGCCCTTTGGGGCGTAAATGAGCCAACGAATGACTCCATCGGACCCGGATTGTCCGATCAAACCGAGGCGCCTTGCAACAGCAACAACCACATAAGTCAAACTCGTCAGGGCGTGTAAAACCACTGACGCCACTTCTAGCTAGGAGGAAACGCAGGCCCTCCCTGAGGTCCGTCTCCCGTTTTTGGTTCATACCGGGTGTGAAACTCGTGAAGTAAATGTTACACAAAGCTACGCCACAAAGGCCGTGCTTTGATCATCATCACAAGACTTTGCTTTTCAACAGAAGCCTCGATCAATTGCCACTTAGGCATGCCACACAGGCAATTCACTCCATGCGTTTGATATCCATCAATATATAACCCCTGAGCTCGTACGTCTCAGAGAAGGGCGTTAAGCAAGAGAATAAATTCTCCGCCGCCAAACAGATATATATTTAATAGAGATCACTCACACAGACTAAAATCCAATGTTAGACACACAGTCCATTTACAAGTCCGTTCTGGGGCTGAACGAAACCGGAGGCACCTAGTACCCCGCATATCCATCGATCTCCAAGTACGTCTGGACGATCACTAACTGTTTCCATCTTCTTGGGTGTACAGCCCAATCAAGATCATCGGTAATTACCCAAACGACGTGAAGACTTCTGGTCTTCGACCACCGTCTTCATCTTCGACACCACGTCGAATCAGTTATTCAGAATGGGATAAACCCGGTCTTTCTGAATAACTTGCGTATATATTATAAAAGTGTTACACAAACACAACATACGCCTCATTCCAATTCAGAATATTCTTTTATTCAAATATTCCTATACTTTGGGAAAAGTTCCCATTAATTTTATCCAAGATAAATTCTTTAAATTTATTCTTTAATCTCCTTTGAATATCAATTCAAACTAGTCGGGATTAGCGAACCACACCGAAGTAATCATTTATTTTATTTCCCAATCCCAACCTATTCATCCTATGAAGTAAAACTGGTAATACTTCATATCTAACACCACAGTGTTATCGGTAAATTCAATTACCATTTCACGTTCAAATCTAATTAAAGATTTAACCATCGCCTGGAGCAAAACTGGTGATACTCCATTTTCGATCATTTCAATCTAATTAAAGATTCATTAAAACTCCACTTAGTTTTAATCTTTAACTGGGTTAAAGAATCAGTGTCATTTAAAACACGGTTCACAATAAACCCAAAATCACATTCCATTAATTATCGGGTTAAAGAACAAGTGTTATTTAAAACACTGTTCACGATAAACCCAAAAAAAATCAATACCAATTCAATTCCAATTAAATATCGTTTAATTGGTACACTTCATTAAATCTAAATAAAAAGATTTAATTTTTTTCTCAACTGGGTTCAAGAACAGTGTTAGTGAAGACACCATTCACGACAAACCCAAATCACATTTGATATTCAATACAAGGCTCTGAATAGAAAATATATCGGCTTATATTCAATATCAAATTCTACGACTAACAAATGTCGTATTGGAAATAACGATATAAATATATATCTTTCAAATTTCCCTAACAACATCTTTATAATCACGAATTCCAACATCGAAATATTCCGAAGACAATTTCGATTCAAATCCACTCCAATGCAATCATTGGAAATTTTGGTTATTTTCAAAACCCTTTTCAGATTCAATTTATTTATTTAAAAATAAATAGAATTATAATTCTAGTTCAAAACTAGTTCATTTCGATAAAAATCTATTTTTATCCTTTCAAATATGGAGTTTTTCATCCCAATCCTTTCTAAATCATTTCTTATGATATTACACAAATTATTACTATTTTTAATAATTTTATCAAGGTCCGTACAGTCGATTTCCATCAATGGCCATCGAACTGCACTTACAGCGACCTTTTTCAAATTTGATTTGGACATAATTCCAAATCCAACCGTTAGATTTCAAATTTTTAATATTCGTTAGAAAGCTCTTTTCGATACGAACCCAACGGTTCCGGTTTTAGGAGAATCCGACGGTCGGATCTCCCGTAATGTCCGTTTGAAATAAATGGTCGAAATTCGCGAACTGCCGCGGCGCGGCGCGTTCTATTCAGGCCATTATATTATATATATAATATATACTTCGTCGATTTCTATTTAAAACGAATTATATAAATAGTTTTAAAATCGTTTCAAAAGCAATTTCAACTTTCTTTTCAATTCAAATCAAAATTGAATTCTTCTTTATAAATTCGTTTTAAAATTCATTTCTATTCAATTCAAATTTTAATTCAATTTGAATTCATTTCAATTCACTTTCAATTCAATTTGAATTCGTTTTCAATTCAATTCATTTCGAAATCGTTTTCAATTCAATTCATTTCGAAATCGTTTTCAATTCAATTCATTTCGAAATCGTTTTCAATTCAATTCATTTCGAAATATTTCAATTCAATTCATTTCGAAATCGTTTTCAAGTCAATTTATTTCAAAATATTCGATTTCGAAATCACTTTTCAATCTTCATTTTAAAATGAATAAAATCGATATAAATATCGTTCACGTCAAAATGGCGTCAATTAATCAACACGGCTTCATAAATTTCTATTTTCAAATATTCTATTTCAAATATTTCTTTTTCAAAATAGTTGTTATTATCAAAATATTTCGTACAACACATGACCAATCTCAATGGATGAGTACTGTCAACACATGAACCTTTATTTTATAATGTTCTTTATTTTTCACATTGGAATGAGGCCCAATCAATAACCATATAAAGTTAATTATATGGATTCCATACAACAAATGTATATAATAGCAATGATAGATAATCAACCATCAACCAAAGTGCACTACACTGTATAAGCATCAAATATAGATATCTAATGCTTATAACAGCCTGTCAATCAATCGATCGACATATTTAATCAATCAGGATGAGTGAGATTCATATTTCATCCCAACACCCGTGTGGGGTTTTCAAACAATCAAACACAGATTTTAGTTGTGCTGTTGGGTGATGTGTAAAATTTATCGTCCCAATCAATATCAGTCAAATCAGTGTATATAAACAAATCGGCCGATTTGTTTATAAATATTTATTTATTCACTTTCACGTTAAAAATTATATTTTTAACGATAAAACATTTTATTCAACCTATGAATATTCTATTCGGTTCATTTATTCGATAAAATGATATTTTTATTTTATAAAATTTCGGCGGCATAACGGCACGGTACTAGAAACGGGACGAGGCCTAGCCTTATCCCCGGTCTAGTGAAGGCCCACGCCATTCACACATCAATCAATCCATTCATTTCACCAAACAATTCAATTTCAATCAAATAATCTAACTAATTTTTGCAATCAAACAAACAAGTCCATGGTCTGTGGACGATTGTGTCGGGTGCTACTAAACACCGTCTGCATCCTAGTATATATATATAACTAGAAAATTAAATTGAAAGGTGAGAAGTTCTCACATATAGCTATCCTAGCTCCACGGCACTTCATTGATAGAAATCTTCATCGCTATCGCCTCTTCGTCATCTTCGTTGCCCGTAGCCACTACATATATAAAAATCGAATTTTTATTGCGATGTCTTTAAAATAAAAATCACATTTTTATTTTCTCACCTTCAATTTAAAAATCATATTTTTATAATTGCTTCATACTTTTAAAAATCGAATTTTTATTCCGTTATTCACTATATAAAGGTTCTACCTTTTCAAAAATAAAGATTTCGCCTTTTCAAAAATAAAGATTTCGCATTTTCAAAAATAAAGATTTCGCCTTTTCAAAAATAAAGATTCCGCCTTTTCAAAAATATAGATTTCTAAAAATCACATTTTAATCTTCTACACATATAAAGATGATATTTTCCTATCATGTAAAAATTATATTTTTAACCCTCTACATAAACAAAAATCATATTTTGACATCATCTATATAGTAAAGACTATATTTTTAATACTTTAAAAATATAAAAATCATATTTTTAATTCTCTTCTATGTGTTCAAAATCAAATCTTTAAACTATTAAAAATTCGAACTTTCCCTTTTAAATTAAAATCCCTTCTTTTACAATTTAAAAATCAATTCTTTTCCACGTTAAAAATCACTTCTTTTTCTCCTCTCCACATATATAATAGAATCGCATTTTTAAAATTTAATTTTACATATAAAAACCATACCTTTATTTTCAAAATCATATCTTTGTAGTAAAAATCATCTCTTTATTTTATTTCAAAAATAATACCAATTATTTAAACTGATTTTAATATATATATATAAAAAAAACAGTTATATATAAACAAAAATAATAAAAAAGAAGGAAGGGGACTTACAGCCATCGGTGAAAAAAAAGGGGGGGAAGAACTGTCGGAGGGGTGCTCGACGGGGAGAGGGCGGTCGCGGCTCACGGTGGCGCTGGGGGGGGGGGGGTTTGCGGGTTTGGGTCTGGGTAGGGTTCGATGCGGATTAGGTGAGGAGGAAGAAGAAGGGAGGGGGAAGAAGAAGAGGGGGAGGGCGGTTGTGGTGGCTGCGCCGCCTAGGCGCGGCGGCTCATTGGGGCGGGGGGGGCGGCAGCACCGATCGCGCCCCCCCTTCGTTCTCCCCTTTTTTTTATCTCCTGAATCGTGAAAACAGAGAACGAGGGGGGGAGGGGTTATATGAAAAATATATATATATATATTTAATTATATAATTACTTTCAAAAAGCAACTTTTATTTTCGACCTCAAAACGAGACACACCGCCTGTCGTCCATAGCGTTTTACCCCCATTCCGAACACAATGGGATATGTATCGCAAGCTGATTTGACCATTTGAATCAGTTTCCGTTTAATTTACATTTAAATCACTATATTGAATTTTAAACGTACATTTCAAATTACTGGGGTCACATACTAACTAGAAAAATTCCAGAAAAATATTTTCTAACTTCGTATTGACGATACGGTCCTAACAAAACTGGTTTCGTCGAATTCTAAGACCGTTAGAAAAATGGCCAATTTCCAGTCGATTAAAATCAACTGAAACTGGTCAAATGCGTTTTCCTTTGCCACGCTCACATATTGATTCAGAAAATTATGAAATTTGGAACCTAGCAATAACTTTACATCACGGACCCAACAAAATTGGTTTCGTCGAAATCCGAGGTCGTTTGCAAAATGTCCATTTTTAAGGGCCTGAATTCCATAGCGACTATTCAGAATTTTCAACTGGACATATCTTTTGATTCCCGCTATGAAATTTCAATCTTTCAGATTCGCGGGAAAGATATTGTCAATTAGATCCTATTGTTTTTGGTTTCACTAAAATCCGGATTGTTTTGCACCCGGTACATTCAATTGAAGTTTGAAATCGAATTATCGAACTACCGCGCCATTTTCAATTCCTTTTATAATTATATAATAAATATTTATATTCTAACGACGACGTATATAATATATACGTTCTAATTCTATTCAAAATAAATTTCTCATCGATATTATTTAAAATAATTCATTTTAAATATTCAAAATTCGCTAAAATGGCCAAAATAAAAATTTTAAACTGGCCCAGAATTTCCGGGTTATTACAATTTTGGATGATGGTTGATTATTTATCGTTGCTATTATATACATGTGTTGTAAGTAATCCATATAATTAACTTTATATGGTAATTGATTGGGCATCATTCCAATCGGGAAGATAAAGAATATTATAAAATAAAGGTTCATGTGTTGACAGTACTCATTCGTTGAGATTAGTCATGTGTTGAACGAAATATTTTAACAATAAAATTTACATCTTTATCATTATAAAAGAAAGGTTCATGTGTTGACTATACTCATCCATTGAGATTAGTCATGTGTTGAACGGAATATTTTAACAATAAAATTTACATCTTTATCATATATAAAATTAGAAACTAATTGGAAAATAGATAAGATGAGTGGTCTCCTGGATATTGATCTGATGTGGGTTTCGGCCTTCGGGGTTAATATTTAGGGAATCGTTCTCTTACTAATTTACGGTTGGAGTCTGATTTAAATCAAATGATAGATACCATAATTTTAATAAAATATATTAAATAACAAAAATAGTCACATGTGGACAGTAATCATTCGTTGAGATTAGTCGTGTGTTGACAAAGATATAGAGTCGTGTATTGAAAGAAATATAGATCCATTTGTTGAATATAAAGCCGTGTTGATTAGAGATGCGCTATTTTGACGCGAACGATATTTATATCGATTATATTCGAATCGAATGTGATTTGAATAGAAAACGAATTTGATTTAATTAGAAAACGAATTGAATTTGAATTGAATAGAAAACGAATTTGATTCAATTAGAAAACGAATTGAATTTGAATCGAATAGAAAACGAATTTGATTTGAATAGAAAACGAATTTGATTTGAATTGAATAGAAAACGAATTTGATTTGAATTGGATAGAAAGCGAATTTGATTTGAATTGGATAGGAAAACGAATTTGATTTGAATTGAATAGAAAACGAATTTGAATTGAATTGAAAAGAAAACGAATTCGAGTTGAATTGACTTGAAAAGGAAATGACTTCGAATCGAATTAAAATCGATTTGAATTGAAATCAAATAGAAATGAAAGTAAAAAGGATTTATAATAGAAAATTCAATTCTGATTTGAATTTGAAATAAAGGTTGAAATTGTTTTTGAAACGAATTCAAAACTATTTATAAAATTCGTTTTAAATAGAAATCGACGAAATATATATTATATATATAATATAATGGCCTGAATAGAACGCGCCGCGCCGCGGCAGTTCGCGAATTTCGACCATTTATTTCAAACGGACATTACGGGAGATCCGACCGTCGGATTCTCCTAAAACCGGAACCGTTGGGTTCGTATCGAAAAGAGCTTTCTAACGAATATTAAAAATTTGAAATCTAACGGTTGGATTTGGAATTATGTCCAAATCAATTTCAGAAAAGGTCGCTGTAAGTGCAGTTCGATGGCCGTTGTTGGAAATCGACTGTACGGGCCTTGATAAAATTATTAAAAATATCAATAATTTGTGTAAAATCATAAGAAACGATTTGGGAAAAATTGGGATAAAAAACTCCACATTTGAAAAGATAAAAATAGATTTTTATCGAAATGAACTAGTTTTGAACTAAAATTAAACCCGTTTATTTTTAAATAAATAAATTGAATTTGAAACGGGTTTTAAATAGAATTGATTTGTGGGTTTATCGTGAACTGTTTTTTAAATGACACTAGTTCTTTAACCCTGTAAAAGGAGTTTTAATGAATCTGTAATTAGATTCAAATGTGAATTGATAATCTAAATTATCAAATTTAGAAATTGAGCGAGAATGGAGTATCACCAGTTTTGCTCCAAAGCGATAGTTAAATCTTTAATTAGATTTGAACGTGAAATGGTAATTAATTTTACCGATAACACCGTGGTGTTAGATATGGAGTATTACCAGTTTTTCTTCATGGGATGAATAGGTTGGGATTGGGAAATAAAATAAATAATTACTTCGGTGTGGTTCGCTAATCTCGACTAGTTTGGAAAAATCATAATTTGGTTTGAAATGACATCCAAAGGAAGAATAAAGGATAAATTTTAAAGAATTTTTCTTGGATAAAATTAATGGGAACCTTTCCCTAAGAATTGAAATTAGAAACTAACTGGAAAATAGATAAGATGAGTGGTCTCCTGGATATTGATCTGATGTTGGTTTCGGCCTTCGGGGTTAATATTTGGGGGATTGCTCTCTTACTGATTTACGGTTAGTGACTAATGAATTGGAATGAGGTGTATGTTGTGTTTGTGTAACATTTGTTTTTAATATACGCGGGTTGTTCGGAAAGGCTGGGTTTACACCCATTCTGAATAACTGATTCGTCTATAAGTCGAAGATGAAGACGGTGGTTGAAGACGGAAGTCTTCACATCGTTTGGGTGATTACTGATGATCTTGATTGGGTTGTACACCCAAGATGAGGGAATCAGTTAGTGCTCGTCCAAACGTACTTGGAGATCGATGGATATGCGAGGAAAGTGCCTCCGGTTTCGTTCAGACCCAGAACGAACTTGTAAATGGATTGTGTGTCTGACATTGGATTTTATTCTATGTTGATTGATTTCTGTTAAATATATATCTGTTTGGCAGCGGAGAATTTATTCTCTTACTTAACGCCCTTCTCTGAGACGTACGAGCTTAGAGGTTATATATCGATAGATATCAGTCGCATGGCATGAATTGCCTGTGTGGCACGCTGAGTTGCATGGATCAAGGCTTCTGTTGAAAAGCAAAGTCTTGTGGTTGATGATCAAAGCACGGCCTTTGTGGCGTAGCTTTGTGTATAATGTGAATTCGCGAGCCTCACACCTCAGTATGAGTCAAAAACGGGATACGGACCGTTGGGAGAACATGACGTTTCTTTCTAGCTTTGGTGGTGTTAGTGACTTACCAGCCCTGACATTTATATACTTTTCACCTTTATGCTTGTTGGAATGAGGCGCCTCGATTATAGGTCTGTAAGGACCGGGAAACGTGTGTTCAGGAATAATTAATCCTCAAACGTAAGAGAGGACCGGCCCAGCCGAATCCAGGGGTTACCCAGAGTGTGTAGTCCTGAGGCATTTGCTAGAGTGTCTCGGAGCGGAGAGGAGCTTGCCCCTTGCCTCGACTCATGACGGAAATCCAATTTCCAATACGTGTATTTCAGTTTTAATTGTAGAACTAGTATGGCGACATGATATATGGTACCCATGCCGTCTATGATTTATATTTATGATTGAAAATGTTTTGACACTATACACCTATAATAGTATCAAATGATTTGTTTTAAACATATCAAGCATGTTTGGCTATTATAAGGGAAAACTCTATCCTCCGGCTTGCGTTGCATTGTGTGATGGGACCTGGGTCTTATAATAGCTTCATTTTTCAAAAAAGCATTACGCTGTTTATTCTATGCACTGGTATTCTTGGGAGGAAACCCGTTCCATGTTATACGGCGTGGTCCCTTGTATTACTCTCTTTTAAAGTAAAGTTTTAAATAACTGTTTTAGTTCTCACACCAGTCACATGACTGACTTGGAGTTTATTGTTTTAACCTAAACTCTGGGTGCCCTTATTTTCGACATGGGCAGCTAGTAGTTTGGTTTTGCAGATTTATATTCATAGGATCCTGGTTTACAGCTGGAATGATATCTGGAAAGCTCTGTATCAGTATATCACCTTCAGTTGTGCTTTGTATTATTTTCCACTGCTATGTAATTTATTGTAATCTCTGATATTTATCGAATGTAATTTATTCAATTATACTCTGTATATTCTTGTACCTGATGGAATTGTTGTAATAACAATGAAATATTCTTCTGTTTGTGTTCTGATTTGTCGTGTTCTCAAACGATCAGGGGTTTCGAACGGTCTAGATCGGTTTAACGACTGATTCGGATCGAGCGAAATTCCTTGCCGTAACAACACCAGTCAATGGAAATATACAGATCTCTCATTTTCGAAACTCGAACATGAACTACTGATGCAGACATGTCAATCACCAGTATCATCAGAGTCATCTCCGGGCGACTAGAGTGTGATTCTATATCTACCCAGTATATTTAAGGCTTCGTATATACGCTAGCTAGGCGTATATGCAAATCTCTATATACTCGATTGTCCAAAATAAAATAAAATAATATACTCAAATATGTATTTTAAGATTAAAAATTTAAAACTAAATTTGCTTTTATTTTTATTTTAAAGAAAATAATACTCTTCACACTCGTTCTAGGATACTACTGATCCTATCTCTAATGAGTCATTCTTATTGTATATTACTAATCCAATCTTTGATGAATTCTTTTGTTCGGTTCTAATGTGTCTTTTTCTCGAGCTTTGTAAACCAAAGCTCTAATACCAAATGAAACGACCCAAACTTCCCCGTAAAGGAAAGCCCGGATTGCTTTGTGAACAGCACACATCAGAACACAAACAGAAGAACATTTCATTGCTTATTTCAACAATTACATCAGAGTACAAGAACATTCCAAAGTATGAATAAATATTACACAATAGAAATACAGTATCAGAGATTTAAATTACATTTAAATAACAGTGGAAAAATAATACAAAATGCAACTGAAAAAAATACATGGATATAGAGCTTTCCGAATATCGCTTCAGTTGTAAAGCAAGATCCTGTGAATATAATATCTGCAAAACCGAAACTACTATCTACTCGTGTGGAAAATAAGGGCACCCAGAGTTTAGGTTAAAACAATAAATTCCAGGTCAGTCATGGGACTGGTGTGAGAAATAAAACAGTTATTAGCTTGATTTTAAAGTTAGGTAAATCATGGGACCACGTCGTATAACACGGAACGGGTTTACTCTACATGAACCTTAGTTTAAAATAAAACAACGCAATGCTTTTTGGGAAAATGAAGCTATTATAAGACTCAGGTCCCATCACACAATGAAGGCAGTCGTGGGATAGAGTTTTCCCTTATAATATCCAAAAATGCATGATATGTGAAATTTCATCTTTTATTATTACTACAAGTGAAGAAATCAACTTTGAATATAAATGTATCAATCATAGTTGGCGTAGGTACCATTTTATTACGTCGTTGTATATACATTTACAACTAAAACCGAATATCGCATATTGGAGATTGGGTTTCCATCTATGAACCAAGGCAAGGGATTATCCCCCACCGATTCGACACTCTTTAGCCCGAGTCTCAGGATACAGCCGCAACTGCACCTACGGTTATCAACAGGGCCGGTCATCCGTCGATGATTGGCAATACCGTAAACTATATGTTACTCTGCACTATGGGGCATAAAATAATCTAGTCAGTAATGTCGACCAGAACATCTATATATATATATATATCTGAGGCGCCTCTCTATCCATCAAGTAATAAGCAACATCAACATGAGTAAATAGTCTGGGCTCCATACCATGACGTTACTCCTAGCTAGAAACTAACATATGCCCTTTTCCCTGTAGTCCTCATCCCGTTTTTGGTTCATACCGGGGTGTTAAGCTCGTGAAGTAATGTTATACACAAAGCTATGCCTAAATAGGTTGTGCTTTGATAATCAACCACAAGGCTCTGCTTTTCAACAAAAGCCTCAATCATTTGCATCTTAGCATGCCACATTGTCACTCCATACCATACCGTTGATTTCTGCCGATATATATCCTCTAAGCTCGTACGTCTCAGAGAAGGGTGTTAAGCATGAGAATAAATCCTCCGCCACCAAACATATATATATTTAGCAGAGATCAACGAATACAGCATAAAGGAATACAACATCAGACATACCATCAATTTAAAAGTCCGTTCTGGGTCTGAACGAAAACGGAGGCACCTTATTCCTCGTCTCATATGTCCAATACACGAGAGGTCCTCGCATATCCGTCGATCTCTAAGTACGTTTGGACGATCACCACTTATTACCTTGTCTTGGGAATACGGCCCAATCAAGACATCTGTAATCACCCAAACGATATGAAACTCCGGTCTTCAACCACTGTCTTCATCTTCGACTCTTAATCGTCATAGAATTTATTCATAATGGGTTAAACCCGTCTTTCCGAATAATTCGCGTATTTTATAAACAAGTGCAATAAAAACGCATCAAATGCCTCATTCCAATTCAGAATATTCTTTTAATAAAATATTCACATTATTAATCTGGTTTAAGATTCATTAAAACTCTAATTCAGTTTTAATCTCAAAAATCATTACTTAATGATTATTCCCATTCAAGAAATAAACCTTATCTTTAAATGGGTTAAAGAACAAGTGTTATTTAAAACATTGTTCACGATAAACCCAAAATCATCTTCCATTAAATATGGAATCTTCACTGAAATCAGATTAATATATAATCGATATAAATTTTTGTATCAGACTAATAATATAAATGGAATAAAGACAAAGCCTTTTAAATTCCATATACAGTAACAATCTTCATCCACAGAAGCTCATCTCGATTATTATTAAATCGAATTCCATTCAATTCCAATTTAACATATTAAATTGGAAAACTTTACTTTGGAAAAAAATTCATTTAAATCTTACTGAAAGATTTATAAATTCAAAATATTATTTTCACTGTTAATTGGGTTAAAGAACAAATGTCGTTAAAAACACAGTCAATAATAAACCCAATTCACCTTTCATTTTGTTCCAATTACTAAATATAATTGGAAACCCTAATAATCTTAACCAAAAGATTTATAACTTCCAAAATTATATTCTATTCAATTCCAATTAAATATTAAATGGAAAATCTCATTGAATCTTATTTAAAAGATTATTCTTTTCTAATCGGGATTTAAGAATAATGTTAATGTTATTTAAGACACCGTTCATGACAACCCAAAATCCAATTTGACATTAAATATAAGGTTCTGAATAGAAATTATATCATCTTATATTCAATATAGAATTCTGAAACCAACAAATATTGTATTTGGAATAACGATATATATATATATATATGTCTTCCAAATTCCTCACAATATTCGTATAATAATAGAATCCAATATCGAAATATTTCGAAGATAGTTCCCATTCAAATCCATTCCAATATATATAAATATATATTGGAAAAATTCTGGTTATTTTAAAACCATTTTCAAATCTAATTTATTTATTTCTAAAAATAATTAAATTATTATTCTAATTAATAACTAGTTCATTAAACAGTTCATTTCGATAAAAATAAATCTTATCTTACAAAATTGGATTTTTTTTCATCTAAATTCTTTCCAAATCATTTATGGTGATTTTACATAATTTTTTCATATTTTTAATAATTTTATTATCGCCCGTACAGTCGGTTTCCAATAACGGCCACCGAACTACATCCATAGCGACCTTTTTCAAATTTGATTTGGACATAATTCCAAATCCAACTATTAGATTTCAAACTTCTTATATTCATTGGAAAGCACTTTTCGATACGAACCCAATGGTTCCCATTTTTAGGAGAATCCGATGGTCGGATCTCCCATAATGTCAATTTGAAGTCAATGGTCGAAATTCGCGAACGGTCGCTGCACAGCGCGTTCTATTCAGGCCATTTAAATATATAATATATATATATATATTATATATATTATATGTATTATCAGTTTCCATTTAAAAAGTATTTTATAAATCATTTACAAATTCATTTCAAAATGATTTCAACTTCATTTTCATTCTTAAATCAAAATTGAATATTATATATCTTTATCATATTAAAATAATAATATTTTCGAAATATTAAATTTTGAAAACACTTCTTTTTTATATTCGTTATAAAATGAATAAAAATCGTTCGATAAACCCGTTCGGGTTAAAATGGCGTTTTCTACTTAGCTCGGCTTCATATTTTTATATATTTGTATCCATCCAAAATCTGACATCGAAATCATGATTTTATTCTTTACTGCATATTATTTTAAAATATTCATTATTTTAAAATATTCTTAATTTTTAAAGATTCCTTATTTAAAATATTCTTTATTTGAAAATGTTATTTATATTAAAATGATCTTTTACATATAAATGTTCTTTTTCATATAAATAGTCTTTTTCATGTAAATGGTCTTCTCCATATAATTGGTCTTTTTCATATAAATGGTCTTTTTCATATAAAAGTTTCTTTTACATTTAAAAATGTATTCTTTACATTTAAAATGTATCTTATATATAAATGTTCCTTTACATTAAAATGTATTCCTTACTTTAAAAATGTATTCTTTACATTAAAAATGTTCGATTACATTAAAATGATTCTTTTATTTTGTTGACAATTCTAATTCAACAAAAAGTGAAACTTCATTTTGTTGACAACTCTATTTCAACAAATGAATAAAAAGTGAAACTTCATTTTGTTGATAATTCTAATTTAACAAAATGAATCGAAATGATAACTTCATTTTATTTACAATAATCTAGTTCAACAAAATTGACATTTTTGTTGTAACACAAATCTTTAACAAAATGTTATTTTTTTTTAAACACAAATCTATTTAATAAAAATGTTATTTTATTCTAAAAGGATATTTATTCTAAAATGTATTTTTAAGTTATAATGTTATTTTATTCTAAAATGTACTTTTATTTCTAAAATCTTCTTTCATTTCCAAATTGTCCTCTGACATTATTTACATTAAAATGTCCGATTACATTATATACATTAAAAATGTTCTATTACATTATATACATTAAAAATGTTCTATTATGTTATATACATTAAAATGTTCTATTATGTTAAAAAAAATGTTCTGAATCGGAATGCGACTCAATCAATTACCATATAATCTCGATTATATGGATTTCATACATCCCATGTGTGCACAATAATGATAAATCATCAACAAACAGTCCAATCACAACGAGAGTGAAAATTTACAACTTTGGGAGCATTAAAATAAATAAATAATGCTCATCACAGGCTGTCAATCCATTAATTGAGATACAACTAAATATTGAGACAAGTGTATAACAAATATCAGCCCAATACCCGTATGGGGTTTTCAAACCATAACAGTTTATTTAAACAAATTATTGGTTAATAAATTTAACTAATTATCACTGTTCAAAATATAAATGAATATTTATAATTTAATTTCCCTATCACATCAGTATTAACATTTTTAATGTGTTAAACATTTCAACAACACACAATACAGTCAATTTAAATCATCCATGGTTTTTTGGACGAGGGAAGTGACCTAACAAGTACCGTATACAGTTTATAATGATAAAACTGATAAAAATTTAAGCAGGTAATTCTATATAATTTTTAGTTCTGAAAATAAATAAATAAATAACTACGAAGAAATTTTTATTGAGGACTTCTCACCTCGGTTTCCACTCCATCATTAATTCTTTAGCGGACAATTTGGATTCCGCTTTGCTCCTAGATAGTTCCATTGCAATCTGTTTCACGCGGTATATATATTAAAAATCATGTTTTTAATGTTGTGCAATATATATGGTAAAAATCATAATTTATTTAAGATGCGATTTTTTATATTAAAAACAATGTGATTATATTAAAAACAATGCGATTTTATATTCAAAACAAAGTGATTTTTATATTCAAAACAAAGTGATTTTTATATTCAAAACAAAGTGGTTTTCATATTCAAAACAAAGTGAATTTTATATTCAAAACAAAGTTGTTTTCATATTCAAAACAAAGTGATTTTTATATTCAAAACAAAGTGGTTTCCATATTCAAAAAAAGTGATGTTTATATGATTAAAACAATGCTAATTACATGATGAAAAACAATGTTATTTTATTTTTATAAAACAAATGCTATTTTCTTTTTATAAAACAATGATTACATATTTTTATTTCATATAAGACTTAGTCAATTTTACTTTATAAAACTTTGTTCTTTTATTTTTAAAACATTGATCTTTTTTTAAAAAAAAACAATATGAATTTATTCTTTAAAACAATGTGAATTTTCTATTTTAAAACATTGTAAATTTTCTATTACAAGCAGTGTAAATTTTTTATTACATAACATTGTAAATTTTCTATTACAAAACAGTGTTTATTTGATTTACAAACGATGTTTATTTGATTTACAAACAATGTTTATTTTCATTTAAAAACAATCCTATTCTATATTTAAATACAAATCTATTCTATATTTAAAACAATGATTTTTATTTTTATTAAACTAAATCAGACTTAAAATAATGATATGTAAATTTCAGATTTTATTAAATTTTTAACCTAAGTTTTTGTCCACCGTTGATCTGCAAATACGAAGGCCACTTGTTTACTGATTCTTTACTGCCTCCGTTGACCCCAAATCTCCCTCCCAAGACCATCGTCGCGCCGCCACTACCATCCACTTGGAGTCGATCCACCACCACCGAGGCACGCGCCTCCACTTTAGCACCCCGCACCTCAAAAGCCACTCAGTATGATCCCCCCATGGCGCCGCAAATCGAGGACAAACGGCTTGACTTTGAGCTTCCATATCAAACTGAATACTAGGTTGTAGATGATCATCTTGCTATAGAATCGAAGAGCAAAAAATCCTCTCTCATTTTTGCTTAGGACCCGTAGCGAATTCGTTTTGTGTTAAGAGGAATTGAGAGAATAGAATCGAGCATTTTCGGCCATTAATATATTTATATAGTATATTATATATATTATTTAATTATTTAATTATTTTATTCAAAAATGGCTTGTTAAACCATCCGAACTCCAAATCAAACCCAACGAGTGTTAAACCATCCGGACACAATGGTATAGGTTTGGTAAGCCAATTCGACTACTTTGATAGGTTTTTCCTTTAAATTAAAATATAAATCTATATATTTTTAATTCAAACATACATTTTAATTTACCGAGGCCACATACTGACTCTAAAAATTCCATAAAAATTATATCTAGCTTTGATTTGACGATACAATCCTAACAAAACTAATTTCGTCGAATTTGGAGACCGTTTCAAAAATGGCCGTTTTCTAGTCTATCTAAATTGACTAAAACTGACAATACACGATTTCTTTTGCCACGCTCACTTATTAATTCCAAAAATTATGAATCTTGGATTCTAGAATTAATTTGACATTCCGGATCCAACAAAAGTGGTTTCGTTGAAAACCGAGGTCGTTAGCAAAATGACCATTTTTAATATTAAATATATATATATATATATATATATATATATATATATATTCCATAGCGACAATTCTGAATTTTAAACTAGGCATAAATTTTGATTCCTTTTATGAAATTTCAATTTTTCAGATTCGTTGGAAAGATATTCTTAAACAAATTTAAATATTTTTGGTTTTACTGAAATCCGATTTATTTTGAATCCTGTACATTCAGTCAGAGTTCAAATTCAAATTTTCAAACTACCACGCTATTTCTAACTCCTTTAACAATTAAAATAAAATTATTCATTCTAACTTCGATTTAAATAAATTTTCTGTCGTTATTATTTAAAATAAATTATTTTAAATATTAAAATCCATTAAAACTGATAAAATAAAAAATTTAAATTGGTTCTGATTTTCCGGGTTGTTGCAGATATGAAGAATTGACCATTAATAAATGATTGGAAGTTGCTAAGTATTGCTGTGTGAGATGTTCATAAATTTGTGTATGTTAATTTGTAACATTGTACACTATTCAGTTGTAATGTAAACTAAGTAACAAATATATGTATACTATGTAAAAAAATTACATTATCTATATATTATTTGGTCAAATTTTGTAAACTTCTTTGAGGGCAAAACGTGTGTGCCGTATAAAGATTTCAGAAACGGTTTTTGAGATTACTAATGTGTACATATATATGTAGATACTTGAGTTTTCTCTGATATAATATATGCTGCATGTTATATACAAATATATAAGACTCTGATTATAATTTTTTATGGTTTACAAGTCAGGAAAGAGTTGTAAATGACATTATGTCGATTAATGCTTTGATCTGCAATGTTATGATACATATATTGTTAAAGGGAGAGGCATTATGTACAGCTGATATACATCTGTGCCTTCTGTGTTTAATTGATGTTAATGTGTCAATATATTGTTAATTTTATAATCTGAATTTTCTCTGTTTAACTGATGTATTTACATGTATTTGAGGGGATATCACCAAGAATTGGGATGTTTTCTAATAAGGCAAAAATGTTAAGTATTTACATTACTTGTTAATTAGAATATTAATAAGTTATTTATTTTGAAGGAAAGCGGCTTACTATGGAGAAAACAAGTTATTTAAGCTGTGTGTGATTAATTATACTTTTAATTAATCTAAGGTCATGTACTAATGAATTTAACTCTAATATAAGTAAAGGAGACTTGTATATCTCCATATATACAAGTTATAATTTTGAAATATGCTGATATTTTTATATTGGTGTTAAGTGATCCTGGATGTGTTTTATTGTAATAAAGAAGTCGACTTTGTGTGCTTATATAAATTATAAATACAAATGAATTTTAAATTTGGTGAAAATTAGCAGGTCGCTTCAGTTGGTATCAGAGCTATTATTATAAAATACACAACTCTATTAAATAATTTTTTATGATTGTAAATTGATCATATTGATTTAAAATGTGTTTGAACATTGAGTGATTGGTTGGTTTCACTTATTTGTTCAAGTAAAACAGCAAATTTTAATAGACTGCATTGATTTTATCATAACTGCCTATAATATTTGTTGTAACCAAAGAACTGAATATTACGTTTTAGGCATCTGGGTGATATGATTGATAAAATACATGAGATTAAAATGTGAAATTGGTGATGTAACTTGGATAATAGTCTTAAGTTATGGATAAAAATAGTTTTAAACCTGCTGTGTGTTTATTTGTCTAGTTGCTTGTATTTGATTTTAATGCATGAATTGTTTGATTTGCTAATTTCTAATTAGCTTTGATGTTTAAGATTAAAAAATTTAATGATTGATGTGCAAGTGGTTATGAATGTAGCAATATAACCCTTTCTTCGAATAGCATTAGAATACGCATAGGAGGATTATCACTTGAAACTCATTTGTGAATCATTTTAATTTGGATTCAACATAACCAGTGGAAAAAAACTGCATAGGGAATTCAGGGATGAATTAGAACAATAATTATTTTATTGTTATGGTTTTAAGTTGAATCTTATTTTGTGATTTACTGAATATGCATAGTCATGACAACCTTTGAAGTATATGCATATAATTTTAAGACATTGATTACAACAGTGTGGTCTGAAAAGTATTGGGTACAAGGCAGTAGAATAAGATAATACTGCTTATGTCTTATATACAATAGAAATATTTTCCTTAAATGTAAATTGTGATTTAGCTAGGCTTATTAAATAATTAAGCACTAGTTAAAGCATAGTGGTTGGAAATGAAGACTTTAGGATGTGCCAATTTAAACGCTCATGGCCACATTGTGTTAGTAATGTGAAAGAGGTAAAATATACCTAGTAAAATGTACACATGCTAATACTGCGATTAGCAAAGTTGAATTTTTAATTTTGACTATTATTTTTGCTAAGTTCGCGGTGTGAAATATACATGTTCTATGAAAATGAGATGATTATAATATAAATGTGTTGCAAAGGTCATGAATGTTTGACTTGTTTGATTTGAGGACTGTAGCATGAATGTGTTTTGTGTGAAAGGATTGTTTTCACTAGTTTTTGAACACTGAGATCATGGTACAGTGCACATCACTATAGATGGGAATTTATGCTTATAATTGGGTGCATGGGTATAAAGTTGGGTAAAACAGATTTAAACCTAAATAATAACCAAGAAAAAAAAGGTCAGGAAAGTTACATTGATCTAACTATTATTAGGTAGGATGCTAGGTACGTGCATGGCTTGTAAAGCCCTGTAGGCCTTTGTGTGTTGGGTTACCATAGGGAGGAAAGAACCCACACAGTGCGCACCAGTGTGTTCAATGTACGATGATGATATGACCATTAAAAATTATAAACAGTCAAGTTCTAGGTGGTGTTGTAGACTTAATTATAATCTAGTTCGGGAAACAAACCATTTAGGGGAAGGAACGGTGAATTGGATGTTAATATCTGAAAATGCTTTGATTTTTATGTGGAAAAAATAATCTTTAACTACTCTGCTATGACATTGATAAATGCTTAATATACATACTGTTGCTATATTGTGTGAATGTTTGGCTATTATATATGTTGTCTGCATGATTAATGTAAATGAATGAGTTTGCTTGAAATATTTAATTCATTATTGAGGACTGTAGGAACTCAGGGGAATAGAATGAGTTAAATAAGGAGACAAGCAAGGGAAACACTTAGTAATAAACTAAGGACTGACCAGGTTAGGGAAAGATTATCTTGACCAGCTTGACATGGACCACAATGCAAACTTGTACATGGCTTGTTTAAGCCCAGAGGCCTGAGTGTTTGGAAACAGTAAGGGGGTTCCAAACAGTGTGCACCTTACGAGTCAAGTGTAATATAACCTGGTTAGGAATGGAAGAAAAATAAATGAATTTATAAAAGACATAGGCCCACTAGATTACATTAGAGAATGTTGGGATGGGTAGGATATGAGAGTATAAATTTGTTTGATGATTTAATTATTCAACATGAGTGATTGAATACTGGGTATACATGATGGACGTTCATGTTTGATAATTTGCTTGGATAGTTCTTGTGTTGATTTGTGTGAGTGAACCAATGATCAACCATGATCAAGTAATCACAAATATTTCAAGAAAATTAATTTGAAACACTTTGACAAGTATGAACATGTAATTTTAGTGTGATGGAAATTGCACACACTAGTTGATACTGCAGAACACATGAATAAATCATCTGGTGTGGTTTAAATTTGAATTAGTAGGGACCCTAAAATATGCAGATGTAAATTGTTGAGTAAACAAGTTAAAAATTGAGGACACTTGTGTTAATTTTATGTTTGCTAAGTGTAAATCATTTTGAGTTATTTATACAAAATGGAAATGTTTGAGCTGCATTTATGTTGTATTATGCACTGCATCATTAACTTGATATGACTGAATGATTATAGTTGTTGTTAGAATCAAGTTAATAGCTCTTGATTAACACATATGCATACCCTAGTTTAAACTAGAGAAATCTGAAAATTTATGAATAGGAGGACATCTGCAAATTAATGTAGTTGAAAAAATGCAGATAGATATGTTGATTATTTTGTTAATAGCTCTTAATTAGAAGTAAGAGTTTACTTAAAATACCCATGTTGATTTATGTTAAAAAGAAAAATATGAGTGTATAGGAAATATTTATTTAAATTGATATTGAATTTTAAAATTGCACAATGCGTATGTTAGTGTAAGATATGTATTGAAAATTTTAATCATGTTGTTTACTGTCACATGTGATGTGTGTAAGTCTTGTTTAATTGTTTTGTTATGTATTGAATATAATACATGTTAAGAAAAAAATGTATGAATATCGATAGAAAGGGTATGACCAGTGAGAAAATAAATCTAAGGTAGTGGGGAATATAATACTGCATATGCCTTAGATTTATGATGAAAGAAGCTAGAGGTGCAATGATTTGTTTCATGTTCTGAGCTCCTATTGCTTCCTAAAATCTCTCAAAACATTGAGCTGTGATTTATCTGAGCATGAAAAAAATATCAAGGTTTAGTGAACCACAGACAAATGATAGAGATGGGCTCTGGGGATGTGCCACTACTTTCAAAACACCCTTGCTCATATGTATTATGTCAGCAATATCATAATTCATATACACTTATAGAATGATTTGTTATATGGATGGTTGAATAGATTGGTTGTTTTGATAATGAATGCTAAGTTTTGCGCATGATATAATAGAAAAGCTGAATGGGATTAGCTACGAATAGAATTAAATAGTTATAGGGATGTTTAAAAAAAAATTCAAGTTGATAAGTGTTAATGGAAAGAACACTAGAATATTAGCATTCAACTGATAATATATGGGTATAATCATATTTGATTTATGTTGAATTACATCGCATAAAGACCAAGTTTATAGGTTATAAATTGTAAACAACACTAGTCATACTTCTGTTATGATGTTTTTAAGAATTTGTGTGTGTTTGTTATTGCAAAATAAAGGATAATGAAGAAGTAAGGTGTCAGGCAGTAGGAAAGTAGGTTTCCAGCTTATGTCTCATACCTGAAAACAAGTAGAAACACTTTTATCCTTGTTTTGCAGGCAACAAAGAACACCAAAAGCAATGCTTATGGTAAATAGGATGATTTTCACCCTGACTTACGATTGTTTTAGAAGTGATATGGTTGTTTTTGTTTATACACATAAAAGGATATAGATATATATGTGTGTGTATAATATTTCATGACTGTGTTATATTTATTAGGGTATAAACTAAAGTCAGAGATTATAGTAGAGTGTTTGGCAGTGGGAATGAAACAACCCAAAACTTCCCATTAATGGAAGGCCTGGATTGCTTTGAGAACAACACACATCAGAGCACAAACAGGAGAACATTTTATTGCTGATTACAACAATTACATCAGAGTACAAGAATATAAAAGAGTATGAATACTTATTACACAATAGAAATACAATAATATCATAGACTTAAATTACACTTAAATAGCAGCGAAAAAATATTACAAATATACAACTGAAAGGAATACATGGATACAGAGCTTTCCGAATACCGCTTCAGCTGTAAACCAGGATCCTGTAAATATATCTGCAAAAAGCTACCCGACTGCCCGTGTGGAAAATATGGGCACCCGAGTTTGCCAGTGAAACAAACTATAGGTCAGTCATGGGACTGGTATGAGAAATATTAACTTAACTTACCTAATAATAAGGCAAATCACAGGACCACGCCGCTAACGCGGAACGGGTTTATACCATTGGATTGCCAGTGCATAAAATAAAGTAAATGATTAAACAATGCAAAGCTTTTTTAGAAAAATGAAACCATTATAAGAACCAAGTCCCATCACACAATGCAACGCAAAACGGAGGATAGGGTTTTACCTTATAATGGTCAAAAGATGCTTGATACGATAAAACGTATTTGATATTATTAGTGTATATATATGGTTATATATATTTCAAAAACATTTCAATCATAATGTATCAATCATAGACGGCATAGTACCCCATCCTACTATGTCGCCATATAGTTCTATAATCAAAACCGCAAGGTCGTATTGGAAATTGGATTTCCATCATGAGTCGAGGCTAGGGGCAAGCTCCTCTCCGATTCGAGACACTCTAGCAATTGCCTCAGGATCCCCCGCAGTGAACCCTTGGATGCGGTAGGGCCGGTCCCCGCCCATCGGGGGTGGATTAATTATGCCTGAACACACGCTTCCCGGTTCCTTTGAACCAATAGTATGACCACTATCGGCCTATAAAAAATCCCGAGGCGCCACAAAATCCATCATCCACATAAGTAAAATGCTAGCCAGTTTAAGCACTGACACTACCACTAGCTAGAAAAAAACGTGTGCACTCCCTACGGTCCATATCCCGTTTTTGACTCATACCGGGGTGTGAGGCTCGCGAAGTCACGATATACACAAAGCTATGCCGTAATAGGCTATACTTTGATCATCCCACAAGGCCCTACTTTTCAACAAAACCCTTGATCAATTGCATCTTGGCGTGCCACATTGACAATTCACGCCATGCGATCAATCACTATTAATATATACCAGGGTGTTAAGTAGAGAATAAATCCTCCACCACCAAACAGACATACATTAATAGAAATCGATTTAATTCACATGGAACGAAATTCAATGTCAGACACGCATCCATTTACTAGCTTATGCTCTGGGTTTGAGCAAAAACCAAATCCGAACAATCAACAATAGTCCGGACGGCCACAACTGGAGCCCCTTCAGGGTAGCTACTCCCATCAAGGGTGTCAGTAGCAACACATCCGCTGAATGTGAAGATCGTCAGTCTTCAACCACCGTCTTCATCTTCGACTCTTCATCGTCGTAGTAATTATTCGGAATGGGTTAAACCCGATCTTCCCGAATAACTCACGTATTTTATAATTAAAAATCAAGTACTATAAAAACACATCCAACGCCTCATTCCAATTCAGAATATTCTTCTAATAAAATATTCGTATTATTCTACCAAAGATAAATCCTTTAAGTTTATTCTTAAATCTTTTTTTTTTAGATTTATTAAAACCCAATTTGGTTTTAAATATCAAAAATCATTATTCAATGATTATTTAAATTTAAGAAATAAATCTTATCTTTAACTGGGTTAAAGAACTAATGTCATTTTAAAACAACGTTCACGATAAACCCAAAATCGACTTCCATTAAATATGGTATCTTCACAGAAATCAAATCAATATATAATCGTTATAAATTTCCGTATCCGACCAATAATATAAATGGAATAACGGCAAAGCCTCTTAAATTCCATATGTAGTATCGATCTTCTTTTACAGAAGCTTATCTCGGTTATTATTAATTCTAATTCCATTCAATTCCAATTTAATATATTAAATGGGAGAACTTTACTTTTGGAAAATTTCCATTTCAATCTCAATAAAAGATTTATAAATTCCAAATCATATTCTCACTGTCAGTTAGGTTAAAGAACAAATGTCGTTTAAAAACACAGTTCACAATAAACCCAACTCACATTTCATCTTATTCCAATTACTAAATATAAATTGAGAACTTTTAATAATTTTAATTAAAAGATTAATTCATTTCTCAACTGGGTTTAAGAAAGGTGTTATTGAAGACACCATTCACGACAAACCCAAAATCCAATTTATTTAATTTAATTTCAATTAAATATTTACTAATTGGAAAAAAACTTCACAATTTAATGATTTATTCTAGTTAATAACTAGTTTATTTCATTGAAAGTATATTTTTTTGAAATATTCTTTTTCTAAGACATTTTCTAAAATATTCTTTTCCTAGAATATTCCTTATTGGAATGTGACTCCATCAACAACCATATATTATATGTAATCAACAATCATGATAAATAATTATCAAACATCCAAATGACGACCAAAGTGGAATTTGTAACTGTGTGAGCATTAAAGTAAATAACTAACGCTCATTACAGATTGTCGATCCATCGATTGAAAGATAACTATACATTGGGATTAGTGTGTGTCCAATATCATCCCAATACCCGTGTGGGGTTTCATCCATCAACCAAATAATAAATTATTTGTGCACTTGGGCGATGTGTGAAAATTATCGTCCTAATCACATAAACAAGTCGGGTAACTTGTGAATGGGAGTGTAATATTCAAACTTGAATATACTAACAATATATTTAACACATCAAACATTTCAACATCACAGACATATGTTTCAATTCTTTTTATTGTGGAAAAATGACAATAAAAATCTAATCTCTTATTTCAATTCTTTTTATTGTAAACAAACGACAATAAAAATCTAATCTCTTTTAAACAAACTAAAATGTAAATTTGTCTAATTCTTTTTGAATATGCAAAAATGCCTATTTTTGTTTAACTCTTTTTAATGCACAAAAATGTTTCTTTTCGTTTAACTCTATTTAATGACCAAAAGTGATTATTTTGGTTTAACTCCATTTAATGACCAAAAATGATTATTTTGGTCTCATTCTTCTTTATATGAGCAAAAATGTCTATTTTCAATGTCACATAGAAATGCAATCCTTTGATCCTATTCTTTTAATGAGAATAATATTACATAAAAATGTATGTTTTTAATTCACTCTTTTAAATGACCAAAGTTGCCTATTTTTAATTCATTTCTTTTAAATGACAAGAATGTCCTTTTTATTTTAATTTACATTTTCTAACAGAAATGTACTTTTTATTAGAACGGAAATGTACTTTTTATTCTAATATACATTTTCCAACAAAAATGTATATTTTACTTACTTTTCATTTTCTAACAAAAATGTATATTTTATTCCAATTCTTCTAATGTAACAAAAATGTACATCTTTAATTTCATTAAAGTGACAAAAATTTCCATTTTTACTTCATTCTTTCAAAGTGGCAAAATGAATGTTTTCTAATTCATTTTTCTAAAGTGGCAAAAATGAATGAATTTACTTCATTCTCTTCAAAGTGACAAAATGAATATTTTTACTTCCTTCTTTTAAATGACCAAAAGTAAATGTTTTTGTTTCATTCCTTATAAATGACAAAATGTCCATTTCTAATTCATTCTTTTTTTAATGTGACAAAATCTCTCTTTTTATCTTATTCATTTCAAAGTACAAAAATATTCATTTTTGTATAACTCCTTTTAAGGTACAAAAGTGATAATCTAATATAATTCTTTTAATGTAAACAAAAATGATTATCTTGTTTAACTCTTTTTAATGTAGACAAAATATGATGATTTTGTTTAATCCCTTTTATGTGAACAAAATGTGAACTTTTATCTAATCTTTTAAATAAATAAAATGTGAATTTTTGTCTCTTTATTCTTCTTAATGTATAAAAATATGCATTTCTAATTCATTCCTTTTTAATGTATAAAAATATACATTTTCAATTCATTCCTTTTTAATGTATAAAAATACTTTCATTGATTTCATCTCTTTTATTTAGACAAAAGGGTGAATTTTGTCTAAATCCTACTCTTTTAACAAAAATGTATATTTTTGTTTCATGTTGATTTACTTCTAGATAACCAATAAAAATGTAACTTTTAATTTCAAGTTTTATTTGCATCAAGGAATGCAAAGTAAAATTTCAACTTTTCAATTCATGTTTATTTACATCAAGGAATGTAAATAAAAAGATATAACTTTTAATTTGCATGTTTTTATTTTAAAACATGAATCATTTCTATATTTCTTACATTACATCAAAGATGTGTTTTTAATGTAAAACATGATTTCATAATAAAACATAAATCTTTTACCCCATTCTTATTTAATGACAAAAATGAATATTTTTACTTCATTTCTTTTAAATGACAGAAGTAAATGTTTTGGGTTTCATTTCTTTTTAAATGATCAAACATGTGCATTTTGGTGTAATCCTTTTTAATAACCAAAAATGTGAATTTTGTCTCATTCCTTTTTTTTAAATGACAAAAATGAATATTTTTGTCTCAACAAATCCAAAATGATAAATTTTGTTTGATCTAATTTTCTGATTATCATCAATGTTAATTTCAATATTTTTAATAAACAGAATGATACTTTGGTTTACCCTAACTCTAATTAACAGAGATGTTAATTTCAACAATATAATAAACAAAATAATAATTTTGTTTAATCTAATTCTAATTAACAGAAATGCTAATTTTAACAATTTACAAATCACACCCATCATAAATCATTACATCTCATCACCAAACAAACAGATCTATATTTTACATTCAGCATAGAACAAATCATGAATAATAACAGACAAAAATTAACTATAAATAGGTGATAATAAAATCAGAATTATTTTCTAATTACTTAAAAAAAATAGATTTCTCACCGATGGTTTTAATTTTGAACAACTCAGATCTGGAATTTGACCAAAATCTGATATGCTCTATTTCAACTCTAGTCTGTTTCATGACGTAGATCTCGATGATGCAAGTCCAACACACTTCATTTCGTTCAATTCTGATTCAGTATGATAAAGATATGTTATTATTTATATGATACAATTTAATGAAATAATTAATTAAATAATTATATTCCTTAATTACATTTCCCTCTATTAACTTCTTCTTCCTCACGTATAACCTCGGCCGACATCAAACCCATTTCCACCAAATTAGGGTTCGACTTCGCTCAAGTCTCCATGCGTCGGCACCAGATCAGAAGATACCACCTTCACCGCCTTCGAGTCCTCTTCCAGCGCCCCCCACCTTGGCGAACTCGGTGGGCCCCTTCGACCAGAAAACGCGCCCAAAGCCCACGACTTTCACCCCGTAATTCGAGCAACACAGTTGATTTTGAACGATCATGACCGTCCACTGTGTAGAGCTCGAAGTTCTCTTTCATCTGGTTTTGGAATTTCTGAAATTCGTTGTTTGGATTTGAAGAAAAGAGGAGGAGAAGTTGGGAGCATTTCGGCCATTGAATTATGTAGAACGGCGGCTACAGACTTTAGAATTAGGGTTTAATATTTTCCATGTATTTATACTGTATTTTATACGGTATTTTATACTATTTATTTATTTTAATTCAAGAAAAGGTTTGTTCGTTGATACTAACTCCGAATCGAACCCAACGAATGTCGTCCCTAGCCAAATACCCCCGTCCCGGATACAATGGAACATGTTTCGTAACCCAGTTCGGCTGTTACGATATGTTTTTCTTTAAATTAAATTATAAATCATTTAATTATTAAATTCAAACGTACATTTTAAATTATCGGGGCCACATACGGACTCAGAAAATTAAAAAAAATGTATTTCTAGTTATGGTTTGACGATACGGTTCTAACAAGACTAATTTCGTCGAATTCTGAGACCGTTTGACAAATGGCCATTTTCAAGTCGATTAAATTTGACTAAAACTGACAAAACACGTTTTCTTCTGCCACGGTCACATATTAATTCGAAAAATTATGAAAATTGAAACCCAGCAATAATTTGACATTCCGGTTCCAACAAAAGTGGTTTCATCGAAAACCGAGGTCGTTTGAAAAATGACTATTTTTAAGGGCTATATATTATATTAATATATATATATATTCTACAGTGACTTTTCTAAAATTTAGACTGGACATAACTTTCTATTCCTGCGATGAAATTTCAGTTTTTCAGATTCGTTGGAAAGACATGATTAAACATATTTAAATATTTTTGGTTTTACTGAAATCCGATATGTTTTGAATCATGTACAGTCAATCAAAGTTCAAATTCAAAATTTCAAACTGCAACGCTGTTTTAAACTCCTTTTATAATTAAATTGAATTTATTCATTTTAAAATAAATTTATAGTCGTTATTATTTAAAATAAACTATTTTAAATATTAAAAATCCATTAAAATTCCTAAAATAAAAATTTTTAATTGGCCCCAAAATTCTGGGTTGTTACAGGGAATTGAGGTTTCCTTCTTATGTCACTCACTTGAAAAATGACATGGGTGCAATGTTTTTAATGTGCTGATCTCATGATCATGATAGAATCCAACAAGGAGTTCAGTATAGTAATAAGAAAACCATACATCTTATGAAATATTGAACACTTTGGGGATTTATTCTTTGAAATAAGGGAAACTAACTTAGGAATACATTAATAAATAAAAAGCTGGTTTAAAAAAAATCTATAAGCATTCTATATTTAAACTATTTTTGAATGTTGCGGTAGTAAGTCAGTTTGCATGTTTGAATGTTGTATGGACACTTCACTCATTATTTGATCCAATTTTAATGTTTATTGGTTATAGAAAACACTTAATGTAAGCATGAATGAATTGTGGGACACAATTTCGAAAAGGAGGGTAAATGTAATAACCCAAATTTCTATAGCTTTAAAATGATATTATTTTATTAGAAAAATTATTTATATATGTGAAGAATAAATAAATCCTAGTTCTTTGAATATAAATAAACTAATTGGTTAGAAATTGATATAAACTTACATGTTGGATATTGTGAATGAACATAAAACACTAGTTTGTGTGAAGTGTAATTTGAAAATTGATTTAAGTGCTATTTAAATGGGATTAAGAGTTGGATAAGGTCAACAAAAAAACTAAAGGGCAAAAGGGGTAATTGGCACATAGGAAACCCTAGCCGAATTATAGTAAATAAAAGAAAAAGGGAGGCCACGATTAATTTCATCTCCTCGTCCAAAATAAAAAGGGAAAACTAAAAATGGTCGAGCCCTAGCAGTGGGAAATTAGGGGAAATCCAATGTAAAGGATCTCGCATTAGATTTGGGGTCGGATTCGTGATGGAGATGAACTCAAGGGCGAGAGCAGCGAGTCTAGGAGGATCTCACAGCGATAAAAACGAGATTAAACCCACGATGAATGTATTTTTCTCTTTTTTTATAGCACTAAGACCTTTATAGGCAACCATAATGTTTGTGAATATTTCTGAATGCATAGTATGATGATATGTATGTGCCGATTGATTGATTATATATATATATATATATATATATATACATATAATCGGTGATTCTATGAATGGATGCTTGAAACAAAAGTGCACTACTGGTTCATGTGTGAGAACATTTTGATAAAACCTAATTTGAAACCAGTAAACAGATCTAGGGAGGATTGTGTGTGGTACCCCTAACATCTTTGTCATATACACATAGCAACAGATAACATGCCATATGAATAATGTTATGGATGCATTTCTTGGTTGAATGAGTGTGTTTGAATGCTTGGATGTATGGTTGTGATGATGATTCATTTTGGATGCAATTATAAAAAACCTGAATTTGGATGGATATGCATATGCATATATGTATGTATGCATATAATGGATCATCTGCCTCATTGTTGTAATATCTGAGTGGATAGGTATATGTGCATACGAGTATAAAAATGTGTTTATATAAAAATATATAGTAGAAATAAGTTTTTAAGTCGAGTTTGATCAAACAACCATGACTGATATGCATATATAAATATATGTGTATATTTGTTAAGACTAGTTTGGAAAGAGGTTAAAGATCAGCATCAAAAACATCTATCAGCTGTTATTTCTTAGACAGTTTAAAGTTTGGTGCTTTGATTAATGAACACATGACTAACTGGGTATATTGGTTCATACAATGTTAAATTTTTTGCTTAAGACTTTATGATACAATGTAAATGGTACATTGAATATTATATATTGTAAGTTCAATGTTGGTTTTGATCTTGGAGATATATTAGTTTGGACAATTTAATACATATATGCATATGGAATGATGAATTTATGACCTGCCATACATTTGTTTACCTATTTTAATTAAGGTACATGCATATTGTATGATAGAAACCTGACATGCTACCCATTGGTTTACACAGTAATACATTTGTATGTGATGGATAATCACATAACCTGATATATATATATATATATATATATATATATATATATATATATATAATTTTTAGGTCGTTTGATATATATAAACTATGTTGGTATAGAGAACCCGTAACCAGTTACTTATATACACTTGCTTATACAATTAGGTACATATGCATAGTATATAGAGAATACACTCATTCCAGACGCAAGCCTGGCCCCTGTTTGTTTTATGCATATGGGGTGTCTCATTATTAAATGAGGCAGCCCTTAGAGTTTTGCAGGTAGCGTAGAAAGCTAGAAAAGATATGAAGAATTGACCATTAATAAATGATTGGAAGTTGCTAAGTACTGCTATGTGAGACGTTTACAAATCTGTATATGTTAATTTGTAACATTGTATACTATTCAGTTGTACTGTAAACTAAGTAACAAATATATGTATATTATGTAAAAATTTGTACATTATCCATATATTATTTTGTCAGATTTTGTAAACTGATTTAAGGGGAAAATGTGTGTGCCATATAAAGATTTCAAAAATGGTTTTTGAGATTACTAATGTGTACATATATATATGTAGATACTTGAGTATTCTTTGATATAATATATGTTGCATGTTATATACAAATATATAAGACTCTGAGTATAACTTTTGATGGCTTACAAGTCAGGAAAGAGTTGTAAATGACAGTATGTTGGTTAATGCTTTGATCTGCAATGTTATGATACATATATTGTCAAAGGGAGAGGCATTGTGTATAGCTGATATACATCTGTGCCTTCTCTGTTTAATTGATGTTAATGTGTTAATATATTATATTGTTAATTTTATAATCTGAATTTTCTCTGTTTAATTGATGTATTTACATGTATTTGAGGGGATATCATTAAGAATTGGGATGTTTTCTAAAAGACAAAAATGTTAAGTGTTAATATTACTTGTTAATTAGAATATTAATAAGTTATTTATTTTGAAAGGAAAATGGCTTACAATGGAGAAAACAAGTTATTTAATCTTGTTTAAGCTGTATGTGATTAATTATACTTTTAATTAACTTGAGGTCCTTTACTAATGAATTTAAGTCTAATATAAGTAAAGGAGACTTGCATATCACCATATACACAAGTTATAACTTTGAAGTATACTGACATTTTTATATTGGTGTTAAGTGATTCTGGATGTGTTTTTTTGTAATAGAGAAGTCGACCCTGTGTTTATGTAAATTATAAATACAAATGAATTTTAAATTTGGTGAAAATTTGTGGGTTTCTTCACATAATTTTGTTATGACTATAGATTTCTTTTTAAAGTATTAACATATAAATGGTTCTTTAGCAAATCAACATATTTTGATTTCTAAAAGTTTAAATTTAAAATTGATTTGTATCAAAAGAATGATTTATATTTCTAATAGCTTACTTTATATAATATAATTCTACATTTTCTTTAAAAATTGATCTTCAACATCTACTATTGTATTTTTAAAAGAAGCACCCTACTAAGATTATTTAACTTCACATTTCTCATAGAATTATTCTAAAATTTTATTATATATTATGAATACCATAAAACTTTCATCCTTACTATCCTTTAAATCTCTTCCATAAAAATCATTAACCTAAGTGTAGAAATTAATATATATTACCCTTGTTTAATTCAAATAATTTGTAATATATATGTATATGCATAATATTTAGATAGTACTTCGAATATATTTTACCTAAATAAATATAATTACCAAATCATTCTGCATATTATCATTACATATCTTATTTCATATCATACATCATCATTGTAAATTACAGTACATCTCAAATTAAAACCGTTCACATCACAAGTTGCATTTCATCCAATATATCACTTCATATAGTTTTGCATATGACATACTGCTTACATGATAACTTTTTACTCTATACACAAAAAGTATACTGTATAGGGAGTTTTTATCTAACTATAAATAAATAGGAATATAAATAAAATAGATAACTTATTTTTTTAACTTGATTGACTTGTTTGACTTGGTTGAATTGATTGGCTTAAATTGAATTAATTGGATTGATTAACATGTTTAGTTTGTTTGATTTGTTTGGATCGATTTAATTGACTTGTTTGAATTGTTTGACATGATTGAATTTCATTAGTGGTTGATAGGTGTGTTAGAAATATACTTATGCATTTGTAGTTGATAGGTGCTTTATCGGTTTTAGGATAAATTGAAGTTACAAGGAATGTTTGGTTTTATGTTTGAATTGTTTGATTGTTTAGATTAAATTGCTTTACTTATATCACAATTTTAAGGATAGCATATCAGGTGTGACGGCCCGCCCCGCACCGGTCGACATTTCCAATGAAAGTGCGTTGTGCCAACGCCTGACTAGCACAGGACGGTCTCCAAAGAAGGTAAAAGAAAGGAATTTGAAAAAACAAGGAACCTGTAGAATGTCTCACAGCGTATAGAATAAAATATAATAATTACATACTGGACATAAAACACGCGAGACAGTGCATAAGCTGAAAACTAAACCATAATCATCATAGCAGCGGAAATGCAAAATACAACTTATGATCGATAACCATTATTACAACTTCAAAATACTGTCTCTAAAGCAAAAGAAAGGAGAGGTACACTACTAATGCCCAAAGCAGTGAACATCAACAACACAGGGAGAATATATGTAGATAATATGTAGGAGCCTCCTGCTCATCTCTGGTACAGCTACTCGTGCATAATCACCTGACCTATCTCTAGTCTTCCTGATTAAGAGCACCCAGAGGAATAAGAAGAGACAAAAAACTCTGGGTCAGACAAAAGCCTGGTATGAGCGATAAGCAACAAAGATAGAATAACAACTGGTGTACTAAACCATACCTGAACCTGGACCTGCAACCAAAGATTTAGCACTACATATTGTACAATACTCTAATGTGCCACTAACATATGGTGTAGAGAATACGGGGGTGGGGATGTGTATGACATAGTGATGGCAAACAATCAATCATAGCAACCATCCTCACATCTCTCACTCAGTGTGTAAAGCATACGATATCCACCACTTTGATCACCCAATGCCTTGCTGTGATCACTCTGCCCCATGGAGTCATAATGACACCACTGCACTGATCCATAGCCACTAGTCCTTGTTATGTATACTCTGCCCCATGAAGTCATGACGACTCCACTGCACTGGCTCATAGCCATGCTACGATCACTCTGCCCCATGGAGTAATAACTACTGCATTGCACTGATACGTAGCCTAACATCCATCTTGGTGGTGAATCAAAGCTATAGACGTCGATAACCCTTTTGCACACATTCCGCAGCAAAGTCAAACCATGAAGTTAACTCATTGGTTCCCATCTGGATCCTGAGTTCTACTTCCTATTTGGACTAACTTTGCATCTCGGTTTTAGTCTCCATCCAGATCGGTTTGGATATGTGTAGTGCCTCAATCGTCATCAGTTCGGTTTGTTACCCGAGTCCACGTTTGAGTTTGGCTCATGGAGTTCCTCGTGCGCTTTGGTTCGGAGGAGGCAGTGGTACACAGTACTCATTCCTCCCTGGTTCGATTCGGTGGTTGCTTCCTGGTTTGGTTCGATGGTTCCCTTTTTTTTTATTTTCCTGATCCGATCCCACTCTCCTTCATTAGCCCGATCCGATCCCAATCCAACTATAGTGGCCTTCCTTTTTGCCATGCTTTATCTTGTTCCAAGCTCCAGTTCGGTTCGGTACTCTCTTGCCCGGTCCACTATCCGATCCGAGCCCCTTCAACCGATCTGATCCGAAACGCTGCACAATTTTCTTGTGACTTTTCCAGTGACTGTTTTACGCCGTTCGACGGCGTTTTCGACCAATCTAACTTTTCTAATCAATCACAAAACATACAATACAGTCATAGAAATATATAGAATTGACCACTAACACCAAAACGATAATTTGATAGGTTAAAACGGATCAAACATAGCCAAAGTCCCATATTTTCCCTTAAGCATGTTTAAGCAAATCTAATGATATGATTAGATAAACTTAACCAAATTTTCTAACAGAGGCCTAAAACAATATTTTGAAATTTAGAAATATTTTTCCAGAATTTACTCATGTTCAAATTCGCTAATTAACACTAATTACCCTTAATTAACCATAATTAGTGAGGAACTATGCAAATCACTCACCTTGGCCACAAATTAAAACTTTCAAAACTGAAATTCCGCTTATTTGGTCGAATACTGATGTCTAAAAGCAGCTCCAACCTTGCTTTGGTGCTATTTCCCTTTGATTTGACGTAGATTAGGCTAATACTTGATTAGAAAGTGATTAGATGTGATTCTAGATGTTGGAGGCCATTGTTAGGGTTCCTAGGAGGTAAATAGCGGCTAGAAAACTGAAATGAAATGAAAACCAAGCTCATTACAGCCTCCCCATAACCCTAATCCCGAAATGCATTATGGGCCCATTCACTAATCACTTCATTTGGCCCGATTAAGCAGTTTTTCATCCTCCAAACCTTATTTCAGCCATATCTCCCAAACGACAAGTCCGTTTTTCATGTATGACCACTCTACAGAAAGGTAAACCATCATCTGGATCTAATGGAAGTGGTTTCAGGTCAAAATTCCTTATCAGTCAAAATTTATAGCCGAAACAAGATCAGATAGGGGCAAAACGGTCATTTTAAAAATCGCCAAAAATCATGAACATGGAAAATGACCCCAATAGTCGTCTCCCAAAGTTACATGACCATACAACTTCGTATGAGAAAGAAATAACTATTCTACGATCCTTCGATGCGTAGAATGCGGGTCGTTACATTCCCCCCCCCCCTTTTAAGAAATTTCGTCCCCGAAAATCCTTAACCCAAAACATACAAAGGATCCCGCATGCCTACCAATCATTAACAAAACAATAAAGCATACAAAACAACACAACAAGCCTATCCTAGCATGCAGTTTACTAAGAAGGGAGTACTATATCGATATAAAAACCTTACCAGGCAAAGATCTCTGGATACTTCCTCCTCATGCTCTCCTCTGTTTCCCAAGTACAGTCTTCCTCATCACCACCCTATTGAACTTTGACTAATTTCATTGCCTTCCTTCGAAGCTGCTTCGTATCGTTCCCAACAATACGCATAGGCAGCGGTTCCCAACCGCCTCGGGTTCAACCTCGATATCATCCAACTGATCCAGTGAAATAACCACACTAGGGTCATGCACAAACTTCCTTAACTGGGAAACACGAAATACATTATGAACTCCCGCCATCTTCTCTGGTAATTCAACTTTATATGCCAAATTCCCAATTTGCTCGAGAACTGGGAATAGACCAACGAATCTTGGTGCTAACTTGCCTCTCCTGCCAAATCGAATCACGCTCTTTAACGGAGAAATCTTGACAAACACCAAGTCGCCAATAGAGAATTTTAAATCTCTTCTTCTTTTATCAGCATAACTCTTCTGCCTATCTTGGGCAGCCTTCATTCGTTGTTGAATAATCTTGATCTTGTCTGAAGTTTCTCTTATCACATCTGGTCCAAGCACACACTTCTCACCAGTTTCTAACCAACATGACGGTGAGTTGCACGGTCTTCCATACAAAGCTTCAAATGGAGCCATATCGATACTGGATTGATAATTATTATTATATGCAAACTCTACAAGATGCAAATGGTCATCCAATGATCCTCCAAAATCCAATATACAAGCTCTCAAGAGATCCTCCAATATACGATTTACCATCTCTGTCTGACCGTCGGTTTGAGGATGATACGCGGTACTGAGATGTAATTCTGATCCTAACGCGTCTTGTAAGCCCTTCCAAAACCCACTGGTAAACAACGGGTCTCGGCCACTCACAATGCTTTTAGGTACTCTATGAAACCATACTAACCATTTCATATATAGCTCAGCTAACTTAGTTGTTGTTCTATTCGACTTGACGGGTATAAATCTTGCACTCTTGGTCAATCGGTCCACAATCACCCAAATGCTATCATGGCCCGACCTAGTCCTTGGTAACCCATCAATGAAATCCATTGAGACTTGTTCCCATTTCCATTCTGGAACTTCTAATGGTTGCAACAAACCACTAGGTTTCTTTTGCTCAAATTCAACTAGCTGGCAATTCATGCATTTGGATATAAACTTCCCAATGTCTCTTTTCATCCCGTCCTAGTAGTAGGTCTGTTTCATGTCTCGATACATCTTGTCACCACCGCGGTGTATAGTCAGTTTTGAGCGATGACATTCTCTAAGCACTTCATCTCTCAACCCATTGACACTGGGTACAACTAGTATTCCATTCTTTCTAGGCCATCCATCTCGATCAAGCCCATACTTATTCATCTCCTCATCGATACCCATCTCTAACTTGGAGATGATTTCCAATAAGTTAGGATCTTCCCTCTGGCTGGAACCAATCCACTCAATCAAAGTGGGTCTGATCGTCAAACTTGCTAACATTTCTGGATCTAATTCGCACTTTGGTCTGAAATCATACCCAGCGATGTACTCCAGTTGCTTCCATTCTAGAAACATAGCCCCTAAACGGGCATGTCTTCTACTCAGTGCATCGGCTACCGCATTGCCCTTCCCTGGTGTGTATGCGACATCGAAATCGTAAGAAGCCAAGAATTCTAACCATCTTTGCTGTTGGAGATTTAGATCCTTTTGAGAGAAAAGATACTTTAACGATTTATGATCAGTAAACAACTCGAATCTTTCTCCCAAGAGATAATGTCTCTACATCTTCAATGCGAACACGATCGGTGCTAATTCTAAATAATGGGTAGTGTATCTTCTCTCGTGCGGTTTCAATTGCCGACTTGCGTAAGCTACAACCCTAACTCCTTGCATCAATACAGCACCTAGTCCGGTACCACAGGCATCTGTGTATGCCGTCATCTCTTCATTCCCCTTAGGAATGACTAACACTGGTGTAGATGTTAACTTTTCCTTTAGACTCTTGAATGCAATCTCGCACTTTTCATCCCAGACGAAAGCTTGATTCTTCTTGGTCAACTGAGTCAACGGTGCCGCTATCTTGGAGAAGTTTTGGATAAACTTCTGATAATATCCAGCGAATCCCAAGAAACTTCTTACGTCTGTTACATTCTTGGGCGTAGACCAATCTTGTACCGAAGTCACCTTTGCAGGGTCCATGGCAATACCATTCTCTAAAACAACATGGCCCAAGAATCTCACCTCCCTCCTCCAGAAGTGACACTTAGAAAACTTTGCTTTCAATTGGTGTTTTCTCAACACCTCCATCACTATCGTCAAGTTCTCCTTGTGTTCTTCCTCTGTCTTCGAATAAACAAGTATATCATCCACGAACACAAGAACAAACTTATTCAACTAATCTCTGAATACCCTATTCATAAGATCCACAAAATATGCTGGTGCATTGGTCAACCCGAATGGCATGACCAACCACTCATAGAATTCAGATGGCGTTCGAAAGGCCGTTTTAGCTATAGTCTCAGCTTCCACTTTAAGCTGATGAAAACTTGTCGCGAGTCCAACTGGGAGAACACTCTTGCGCCACTCAACTGATCAAACAAATCATCTATCCGCGGTAGAGGATACTTATTATTCCTCGTCACCTTATTCAATTCGCGGTAGTCCACATACAAACGAAGGGAACCATCTGCCTTGGTAGCAAACACAATTGTTGCTCCCGACTCAGAAACACTTCTTTTGATAAATCCCTTCTTCAAAAGATTGCTCACTTACACCCCGAGCTCTCGCTGCTCCCTTGGTGCCATACGACGAAGTGGCATCACTATAGGTCTGGCATCTTTCACTAAATCAATACGGAACTCAATCTCTCGGTATGGTGGAAGTCCGGTCACTTCCTCGAAGACGTCTGGATACTGGCCAGCCACGGGCACATCTAACAACTCATCATGCGGGATGTCGAGGGAATTTAGAAAACTAGCCATTAGCTCATCATTAGGTAGACCACCAAACACTACCCTCCGCCCATCATCCGCCCTAACTGTCACCAAAAAGCCCTCACAGTCTACCACCACCCCGTATCTTTGGAGCCAATCGACTCCCAAAATAATGCCAAACCCAATAAAGCCCAAAATAAAGCAATCACAAACAAACATGCATCCATGACTCGATAAGACCACATTACGACAAATCATACAAAGGCTAGTCGAACCACTAATCGGGTTAGTCGCTGCTAAAGGTCTATCGACTATCTCAGGTTCCAATCCCAACCTATCTACCAGGTCACTAGACATGAAGGAATGGGAAGCTTCGGTATCAAACAATACTTGAACATGAACATTATAAACAGAAAGCATACCTTAAATGACGACATTCTTTCCTTTCTCCGCTGCAGTTAGGGGCATTCGACGAAGAAGGAACAACATTGATAACATATGCTTTCACAATATGCTTCTCCTTAGGGGGTTGCGGACACTTATCCTTATGATGTCCCACTTGGCCACACTTGAAGCACTTCCTATCCGCTGGCTTGGCCCGACATTCTTTGACATAGTGGCCCTTCTTACCACAGCAGAAGCACTCAACGTCTTTCTTATTCTTTTTCTTCTGGCCATCCTTGGTCTGATTCTGCTTGCTTTTATTCTGAGAACCATTCTTTCCTCCACCGCTTGCTTCCGGCTTTGGCTCTTCTGTAGATGCAACCTCAGTCTTCGACTTAGGGTATAGACTCTGATCTCAAAGCTTTCCCCACAATCGATTCAAACGTCTCATCGATGTGGTTAATAAGCGTTTCCCCCAAGCACTGATCCAAACCTATTATGAACTTTTCATTTTTCTTCTCGGCAGTATTAATATGGGACAATCCATATTTCGATAGAGTATCGAACTGTGCAATGTACTCCGAGTCT
>JASFAX010002941.1:0-44157 GCA_030737875.1 Allium sativum | reverse complement strand
AGGGCTTGTTGGTGACAGCTAGAGCGGATGATGGGCGGAGGATAGTGTTTGGTGGTCTACCCAGTAAGGGGGTATTGGCTAGTTTTCTAAACTCCCTCGACATTCCGCATAGTGAGTTGTCAGGTTTGCCCGTGGTTGGCCAGTATCCGGATGTTTTCGAAGAAGTGACCGGACTTCCACCACACCGAGAGATTGAGTTTCGTATTGATTTGGTAAAAGATGTCAGACCTATAGTGATGCCACTTCGTCGTATGGCACCAAGAGAGCAGAGGGAGCTCGAGGTGCAAGTCAGCGATCTTTTGAAGAAGGGATTTATCAGAAGGAGTGTTTCTGAATGGGGAGCACCAGTGGTGTTTGCTACCAAGGCGGATGGTTCCCTTCGTTTGTGTGTAGACTACCGCGAGTTGAATAAAGTGACGAGGAAGAATAAGTATCCTCTACCGCGGATAGATGATTTGTTTGATCAGTTAAGTGGCGCGAGAGTATTTTCTCAGTTGGATCTCGCGACAGGTTTTCATCAGCTTAGAGTGGAAGCTGAGAGTATAGCTAAAACGGCATTTCGAATGCCGTCTGGGTTTTATGAATGGTTGGTTATGCCATTTGGGCTGACTAATGCCCCGGCATATTTTGTGGACCTTATGAATAGGGTATTCAGAGATCAGCTGAATAAGTCCGTCCTTGTGTTCGTTGATGATATTTTGGTCTATTCGAGGACAGAGGAGGAACACAAGGAACATTTAAGAGTAGCGATGGAGGTGTTGAGAAAACACCAATTGAAAGCAAAGTTTTCTAAGTGTCACTTCTGGAAGCGGGAAGTGAGGTTCTTGGGCCATGTTGTATCAGAGAGTGGTATTGCCGTGGACCCAGCAAAGGTTGCTACGGTACAAGATTGGCCTACGCCCAAGAATGCAACAGATGTAAGAAGTTTCTTGGGATTAGCGGGATATTATCGTAAGTTTATCCAAGGTTTCTCCAAGATAGCAGCACCATTGACCCAGTTGACCAAGAAGAATCAAGCTTTTGTCTGGGATGAGAGGTGCGAGAATGCATTTAAAAGTCTAAAGGACAAGTTGACAAGCGCACCAGTGTTAGTCATTCCTAAGGGGGATGAAGAGATGACGGTATACACAGATGCCTGTGGTACCGGGCTGGGTGCTGTATTGATGCAAGGCGGTAGGGTTGTAGCTTATGCAAGTCGTCAATTGAAACCGCACGAGAGAAGATACCCTACCCATGATTTAGAATTGGCAGCGATTGTGTTCGCGTTAAAGATGTGGAGACACTATCTCTTGGGAGAAAGATTTGAGCTGTTTACAGATCATAAGTCGTTGAAGTATCTGTTCTCCCAGAAGGATTTAAATCTCCGTCAGCAGAGATGGTTAGAGTTCTTAGCTTCCTATGATTTTGACATCGCATACACACCGGGAAAGGGCAATGCGGTGGCTGATGCATTGAGTAGAAGACATGCCAGCTTAGGGGCTATGTTCCTTGAATGGAAGCAACTGGAGTTTATCGCGGGGTTTGATTTCAGACCAAAGTGCGAATTGGATCCAGAAATGTTAGCGAGTTTGACGATCAGACCCACTTTGATTGAGCGGATCGGCTCTAGTCAGAGGGACGATCCTAACCTATTGGAAATCATCTCCAAGTTAGAGATGGGAATCGATGAGGAGATGAACAAGTATGGGCTTGATCGAGATAGATGACTTAGAAAGAATGGAAAGCTTGTTGTACCCAATGTCAATGGATTGAGGGATGAAGTGCTTAGAGGATGTCATCACTCAAGGCTGACTATACACCCCGGTGGTAATAAAATGTATCGAAATATGAAGCAGACCTACTACTGGGAAGGGATGAAAAGAGATGTTGGGAAGTTTATATCCAAGTGCATGAATTGCCAGCTAGTTAAAGCCGAGCAAAAGAAGCCTAGTGGGTTATTACAGCCCTTAGAAATTCCCGAATGGAAATGGGAGCAAGTCTCGATGGATTTCATCGATGGGTTACCAAGGACTAGATCGGGATATGACAGCATTTGGGTAATTATAGATCGACTGACTAAAAGTGCAAGGTTTATACCAGTCAAATCGACTAGAACGGCAGCCAAGTTAGCAGAATTGTATATGAAGTGGGTAGTGAGATTTCATGGAGTACCTAAAAGCATTGTGAGTGACCGAGACCCGTTGTTCACTACTGGGTTTTGGAAGAGCTTGCAAGAGGCGCTAGGGTCAGAGTTACATCTCAGTACCGCATATCATCCCCAGACCGACGGTCAGACGGAAAGGGTGAATCGTATTTTGGAAGATCTCTTGAGAGCATGTATATTGGATTTTGGTGGATCATGGGATGACCATTTGCATCTAGTAGAGTTTGCATATAATAATAGCTACCAATCCAGTATCGGTATGGCCCCGTTTGAAGCTTTGTACGGAAGGCCGTGTAACTCACCATCATGTTGGATAGAGACTGGCGAGAAGTTTATGCTTGGACCAGATGTGGTGAGGGAAACTTCAGATAAAATCAAGATCATTCAGCAACGAATGAAGGCAGCCCAAGATAGGCAGAAGAGCTATGCTGATAAGAGGAGAAGAGACCTACAATTCTCCGTGGGTGACTTGGTGTTTGTTAAGATTTCTCCGTTGAAGAGCGTAATACGATTTGGCAGGAGAGGCAAGTTGGCACCAAGGTTTGTTGGTCCATTCCCTGTTTGTGAACCAGTCGGGAATTTGGCATATAGGATTGACTTACCAGAGAAGATGGCGGGAGTTCACAACGTATTTCATGTTTCCCAACTAAGGAAGTTCGTTCACGACTCAGATATGACTATTTCACCTGATCAGTTAGAGGACTTCGAAGTAGAACCCGAGACGGTTGGGAACCGTAAGCCGGCCCGTATTGTCAAGCACGACATGAAGCAACTTCGAAGAAAGGCGGTGAAGCTAGTCAAGGTTCAGTGGGGCGAGGACGAGAATGACTGTACTTGGGAGACAGAGGAGAACATTAGGAAGACGCACCCAGAACTCTTTGCCTGGTAAGATTTTGGCTTCGATTTAGTTTTCCGCATGCTAGGATAGGTTTGTTTTGCTTGTTTTGCATGTTTGATTGTTGTATATGGTTGTTAGGCATGCGGGATCTTATGTATGTTTTGGGTTAAGGAATTTCGGGGACGAAATTTCTTAAGGGGGGGAGAGTGTAACAACCTGCATTCTGCGCATCATAGGATCGTAGAATATTTATTTCTTTCACATACGAAGTCGTATGGTCATGTAACTTTGGGAGACGACTATTGGGGTCATTTCCCATGTTCATGATTTTTCTCGATTTTTAAATGACCATTTTACCCCTAGTTGGCACTGTTTTGGCCATAACTTTTGACTGGAAATGAATTTTGACCTGAAACCACTTCCATTGGCTTTGAATGATAGTTTCTCTTTCCGTAGAGTGGTCACATTAGCCAAACGGACTTACCGTTTGGGAGATATGGCTGAAACAAGTTTCAGATGGTGAAAAACAGCTTAATTGGGCTTAACCGGGTGATTAGCAGCTTGGCCCAAAGGGGAATTTCGGGTTTAGGGGTATATAGGGGCTGATTAGGGTTAGAAAACATTTCTTTAGACATTTTCCAGCCGCCACTTTCATTCCTACTAACCTAGCCATGGCCTCCACTCTCTAAATCTCTCTCAAAACACCCAAAATCACTTCCTAATCAAGGATTAAGGCTTAGAGGCATCAAATTAAGAAGAAAAAGCACCAAAGCAAGGTTGGAGCTGCTGCTATACATAGGAATTCGACCCAAACAGAGAATATTTCAGATTTGGTGATTTATTTTGTGGCCAAGGTGAGTGATAGCATCATTTTGACACTAATTACGGTTAATTAAGGGTAATTAGTAAAGATTAGCGAATTTATACGTAAATAAATTCTGGAAAAATTCTTAAAATTCTAAAATAATGTTTTAAGGCTATGTTAGAAATTTGGGTTAATTTCGATGTGTTTTGCTAATCGTATGCTTAAACATGATTAAGAAGGATTATAGGAAAATGTGAGGTTTTAGCCACTTTTGATCCACTTTGGTTCATTTGAATTGTTGTTAGGTGTTTGTGGTTGTTCTTACACGTTGTTATGACTATTTGACATGAATTGTGATTGATTAGAATAGTTAGATTTGTCAAAAACGTCGTCGAACGGCGTGAACAAGTTGCTGGAAAAGTTGCAGAAAAGTGCATGTTCCGAACCGGATCGGATCGGAGTAGGGGCTCGGATCGGATATGTGAACTGGGCAAGAAACCCGACCCGAACTGGAGTTTGGCACATAGAAGACTCGGCAAAAAGGAAGGCTGTTTACTTAGAGTTGGAGTGGACAAGGGGATCGGATCAGAGTTAGCTAGGGAGCGGAGCGGATCGGACTGAAGTAAAGCGAAGGGATCGGATCGGAATACGTGAAGAAATAAGGGAGCGGATCGGAGCGCTGGAAGGAAGGACACCCGACCCGACCCGGAGGAGGACACCGACCCGACCCGGAGGAAGATACCGACCCGACCCGAAACCAAATGGAAAGATGACAAGGAAGGACTTTCGACCCGAACCGATTAGGGTGATAACTACCGAACCGATCTGAATTCTAAGACTGTTAATGCGCGACAACTCTTCTGAAGACCCACTCCAATTCGACCAAACCCGAGATGCAAAGGAAGTCCAAATGAGAAGTTAGAGCTTAAGATTCAGATGGGAATCAACAAGTTCGCTTTATGGTTGGGCTTTGCTGCGGGACGCGTGCCAAGGAGTTATCGACGTCTATAGCTTTGGACCACTATGGTAGGAGGCACGAAGTCGGATTCAGGGCCATTGTGGCATTGGTAGAACCAAGGGCTACGACCAATGAAGTGGGTCATTGAAATGTTTGGTCATGACTCCAAGTGTTTGGCTTGGTCACAGCAGGGTTTCTACAAGACGGGATTCGTCGTTGCCTCAGTTTGTCTAGTGTTCCAAAGTAGTAGATGTCGTACGCTTTACGCACTGAGTGAGAGATGTGAGGATGGTTGCTATGGATGATTTGTTTGCTATCATTGTGACATGCACACCCCACCCCCGTATTCTTACACTACTTATTATGGCACCTTGGGGTATTGTACGGCATGTGGTACTAACTCTTTGGTTGCAGGTCCAGGTTCAGGTATGGTTTAGTATACCTGTTATTATTCTGTTTAGATGCTTATCGCTCATACCAGGCTTTATGTCTAACCCAGAGTTTTATGTTTCCTCTTATTACTCTGGGTGCTCACACGAGCAGACTAGAGACAGGTTAGCTGGTGATGCACGGGTAGATGATCCGGAGACGAGCAGGAGGCTTCCACGTAATATACATATATAGTATTCTCCCTGTGTTGTTGAAGATCACTACTTGGGCATTGGTGGTGTATCTTCTATTTTCACTTTCTGTTGTTCAGAGACAGTAGATTTTGAAAAGTTGTAATAAGCTGTATTTGGATTTCCGCTGCTTTGAGATTTATGTTGGTTTTAGTTATCAGCTTATGCACTGTCTCGCCTGCTTATGTCAAGTACATTATTATTATTATATTTTATTCCATGCGCTGTGAGACATTCTACAGGTTCTTTGATTAGTTCATTCCCTTCTTTCCTTTCTTATGACGACCGTCTTGTGCTAGTCGGGCATGTGTACAGCGCACTTTAGGAGGAAATGCAGGCTGGTGCGAGGCGGGCCGTCACATTTTGAACGGGGAATGGTAGCGGAAAATTGTAGTTAGCAAAGAATGTGTTTGGCGCGTTAAGCGGAGAATTTGAGCGAAGCATTTAAGCGGAGTATTTTATTTTTATTTTGTGATTTAATTATTTAATGATTAAAACTTAGCAATATGATTAATGCAAAATAACACATTTAACCAAACATATCATTTCAGTATGTAATAATATTTCATACCAGTTCACTACATAATAATATTTCATACCAGTTCACTACATAATAATAAAACGAAAACATACAACAAACTACTAACGTATGCGGAATCTCATAAGATGATAACTCATGTACCCCATCAACTCCATATCAGGCAAGTCTCAACCACCTCTAAAATAGACCGGTCGAGACGAAAAACCTCAATAATCTCCCATTTGTCAGCATCAGTGATGGGCGAGAGAATGGCATAGCATCGGTCCACCGCCATGGCGAAACGTTGTCTGAACGAAGGCCGGTGCTAGAGGAGCGGGTTCGGGATGAGCTGCCCTACTAGATGTGGCGCGCGTCGACTGCCTCCATGCAGACTGAACCGGCGGTGGACTATCTGCGGCGGCTGGGGGAGCAGGGGGGATCCGATAACTGCAAGTGCTTGTGCCAATGCAGCCCCCAAAAAGCTGGTCCTGCTCACGAAACTTCAGAGGTCGTTGTCTCCTAAACTTCGGGTGCATGCGTGTAGCCCCATGCCACCAGTCGTCTGATCCATCCAAGCGGTCCTGCAAAGCATCCCAAAAACCGCCAGGTATCTGTAACAGTGCATTCCATGAAGTCCAGACTCTCTTTAGATCATCCTATTTGTTTTTTATTTGGGTCTGAGTCATCTCATCCTCAAACATCTCATCGAATTCAGCCAGCACAACAGTGAGGAATCTGTTGGTTCCTCGAAGATGAATATTATTGAGGCAAATATCTATGAAAGCCTCAGTGCAGTCCACTGGCCATAAAGTATTCGGGGCGTTGGAAGAGCCAGAAGCAAAAGCAGAAGCAGAAGAATGTGTCATTTGAATGAAAAAAGAAAAAATAGACATAAAAAATAAACGTAAACAGAAAATAAAATAAATAAAAACACTACGTTAAGGAGGCAGAATGAAGCAGAAGCAGGAAGAAGCCGGAAGAAGTAAGGAGAAAGGAAAGAGGGCAGGGGGGATTTATAAGGGGGAGGTGCAAACGGATCAATTTTGAGCCGTTGGTCTCGACGCGTTGAGAGCCAACGGCTCAAAATTTAGCCGTTGGCTCAACAGTCATAAAAGGACCATTGGGTAACGAACGCGTCCGACGCGTCTGTTACCCAACTGATCCGTTTAGGACCAAATAATGGGGCCTTAACGTTTTGTTTTTGCAATCACTGAACTGGAACAATTCAAAATTACGTCAGTTTGCGCAATTTCAGATTGTGCCCCAAACGAAAGTATTTTTTTCATTTCAGTAAACTGGCGCAATCCTGGATTGCACCAGTTTACACGTGTATCGGCGCAATTTGGGATTACGCCAGTGTGTTCAGGCCAACTCAGCTCTTAGTTAGTCAGAAGCGGGTTATATTTGATATATTTCGGAAAAGTGGGCTAAAAGTGAGAAAAGAAACAACCCTAAAATGAAAAAAAAATCCTTTTATAAATAATGCGAAGTCAGTAGTACTCACACAAATATTAAAAATTGTAAAATCCAAGGATAAGTTATTTCATATAAGTAAAGAATCGATTACCTACATTTGCAGCAATTTTTCTTTATTTTCTTCATGCAATGAAGATTTGAGCTCTTGATATGGATTGACACTTAAGGGTTGTTCATCTTCTTCATGCAACTGGTCAACACGGTTGGAGCAGTGGATATTTAAATTCTTGATTTAGGTCAACGTTCAAATTTAATATGAGTGTTCCAGAAGATTGATTGACTATTTGTGGTGTTTGCTCCTCTTCTTGTACTTTGGATGCACATTATGTAATATGTAGGCTTGAGTCGAACGATATAACTTCATTAGTGGGAAAATTTAAATCAATGTTATGAATACTTCCAAAAGCCATGGACTCTGCATTACGCAGGCTTGAGTTATCAAACGAAAAAGCTTCATCATTTTTATGACAGGAAGATTTGAATCAATGTTTCTATAAACCATAGTATTATAGTTTAAAACCAGCTTTTTCATGTTTCCTATATATATATGTAGCAGCAAAGGAAGGAAAGCCCGAGAGATTTGGCTCCATTTTAACATTTTAGTTGGGCTGAAATAATCAAACCGACCGTTAGGGAGGTTTGCCCTACTGTGGATTGATATCAATTTTCGTCTGAAGCCAAAAAAACGCGTTCCATGTTTCACGCGATATTTTCCATCTCCCTAAAATATGGTTTCTCCACAGGTTCCTCTTCATATCTCGTTCCTTTACGATCTAATCTCATCCAAATTTTCATTCTTCTGCAATCATATCTCGTCGCAAATTTTCCTTCCTCAAACCTCGTTCCTCAAACATCGCAAATCCACCGCTTCAAATAAGGTGCGTGTGTTTTAATTGCTTCAAATAACGTACATGTTTTGATTTATTGACTTTATTTTTGACGCTGGAAAGAAATTGATTTCACTGGAGCTATAGCTTTAGTTATGGGTTTAATAGTTTGAAAGTTTTAGAATTGGTTTTTACGCCAGAGAAAAAATGTTTCCCAAAATGTATCATAAAGGTATAATGGAAAAGAATATTCCGAAATTTGCTAAATTTACTTTTTTCAATTTCTAAAATTTACAATTTGCGATTTCTACTACTGCAGAGAAACTGACACTTGGGGAAATATGAAGATGATCCAGTTAATTATAATAGGTTATTAGTCATTGAAATTTAATAATATGTTTAGTGTGATATATGTTTTAGTTCGTTTGATAAATTGATTTTTATTTTTCTTAGCAAAATTATAAGCTGTAACTCTTCTAAACGCATTAGCACTCAAATAGCAGCGCCACATCCCGATTCAAAAATAGGACCATCACCACTAGCCAAAGAAGGATGCAGATATTGTTTCAATGATAAAACACCAATTAGTTTTTTTAGTAAACTTGGTATATCATAAGTAGGAATACATCAAACATACAGAACAGGTAAAATCTCCTTTGTTTGTGTTCGTTTGTGCTCATTAACGAACACAATGTACTACTTTCAGGTTTTTGGTAACTATTTTATAATTTAATAACTATCAGAATTTTTATTTTTTCTATTATTTTTTAAGTTTTTTATTTGATGAAATATGTTATTCATTGTTTTTCAATAGTGGTTTGGAAAGATCAAACATTGTTCTGAATTGCTCCATTTCTATCTCATTATATGGTTTATGGTTAAAAAAAATCATTTTAGTCTTTATATATTGCTTTTATATGTTGATAACCATAAACGCAGATTTACATGTAAGAAACTATATAATTGCACATAATTTTTCTTTTATATATTGATGACTAAACTATTAGAGCTATGTTCATGTTACTAATAAATTAAAAGAGACGACTAAACTATTCCGATCAAGTTGATTAGAAAAACTCATTTTTTTTAAATGTATATCTTTGTAAAACTTAAATATAAGCTATATTCAAAATCAAAGGAAATAAAAAATAGTCTACTAATTTGGAGAAAATAGACCAAAATACAAAAATGAATGGTTTCATGCATTTTTAATAAACTTGAAAGGTTGATTTGAATTCGTCTTTAGTTTCTATCGTTGTTAGATAATTACATTTCATTATTGTCTCATTGTTATTTCTTCTTCATCTTGTCTCATAACTTTATATTTTTATTCATTATGTTTTTGTTTTTTAAATTTAGGAGAAATGGCTCAAAATGCGCATCAAATTTACTTGAATGCATTGCCCTCATCTACTGATGACGAGTTACCATTTCAAGAAGATATCAGTCAAATTACAGAGGTGCTAGCATCACAGTTTGTTCGTCGAACGATTAATTTTTGATCTTTTCTCAGATTTTCGCAATGCGTTTTTATCATGTTTTTTGTTTAAATAAATTTGATATGTTGTTATAAATGATAAATGACGTCAAATCTAATTCTTGGTTTTTTTTTTTACTTTTCAGGCAGTTGTAAGGCATGATACGAATCATATTGATTTGAATGTTATATCTTCATACAACAATGACAATGGCCAACCATTAGATAATAATTCATATTGCTAAGTCACTCTGAAAAGAACACAGCCTAGAGATCAAGGTGATTCCTTCAGCATTACTTATCATTAAATATTTAGTGTTGAACATTCAAATTACTAGAATTAACACTAAATTTTTATCAATTGTGATATTTATAAATTAATTTTTGCATGTGTAGGTGATATGCATAATATTGATTTAAATGCATTTCCCTTGCTAAACAATGACGAACAAGATGATGAATGGATTAACCATATGCAAGACATCCATGCAAGAATCAGTTTAGCTATAAGAACTTGTGTTTTGGTCTTTTAATTCAAATATTATTATATGGTATTAAAAATACTAAATTTAATTATAAACATATATCGCAGGATGTAATAAACAAACTTACGACTAGAGAGGAGCCTTTGTCACATTCGAATGCTTTATATGTTGATTCCAATTCTTTTAAAGGACCTTTTGATACATCCAAAAGGTTAAAAGCGTCTGCTCCATCTTATTCTAGAACATGTGATATTTTTGATGATTCTTTTGCTGCTTCTGGTCCATTTGATTTTTCATGTGCTTCGGAGGTATATTATTCTGCATTTAGCTTAAATGTTATAGTAGTTGATTAAAAGTACTACTTTGAGAAATTTGCTAATATAAGAAATTTTTGTATAACAGAGACTTGTCGATGTTTAAAAAATACAATGAAATCATGGATAAATACAGAAGAAATCGTACATCTACCCAACGAGCGAGACGTTCGAGTCAAATAATTGAAGAGCAACAACGTAGAAAAGCACTTGATGCTGCACGACATAAAGAATTTGGAGCAGCTCGTAAAAACTCAAACATGATTAATAGTCCATCTCCCATTTCAAAAATTAACAATGCTCAGAAATTTAGAAGCTCATGTCAAAATATTCAATGGAAAAATTGTCAAGCTTGCTCTCGATTTTTTCCAGATCTAACCATTTCAACAACTTCTTGTTCTGATTGTGGCACGGATAAACCGCAACATGGTCTTCCTTATTTGTTCAGTTTTGAAAATTTGAAGGAACCCAGATCCGTTCCGCCTGTTTTTGTCTAACAAGTTTAGAACAAATATTAATTGCGCGTATTCATCCGGTTTTGTCAGTTATCGTTTTAAAGGGCAACAATATAAATATAGTGGAATTATTATTAATTTCCCCCAAGATATCAATGCAATCCATGTTCTCTTCCTTTTAGGTTGGAAAATTTATCTGCAATATTAATTGTCAATAGAACTGGAACACACGAAAGTAAGGAATTTCGAGTAAGACGTGAGGATGTAAGACAAGCACTACTCTGGCTTAAAACAAATAATATTTGTTACTTTGATGTGCAAATTAATGAAATATCTCTTAATAAGCTACCATTCGATGGAGTGCCCTTTACCCTTCCTTATATTCCAGATAATTCGCAGACAAATTCAATACAATAGTCTGATGATGAAGCAAGAGGACCACCGGAGTTTGAAAATGAAGTTACATGCATTGATGAATTTGAGACATCAGGCGCTGTCACATCTTCGGTACAACTAAATCAGCAAGCCCACATTTTATCTCTTTTACAAAATCAAGAAAAGCATGGAACAGTTGTTCAAATGCCGATCTCATCAAATGCTATTGATGAGTTTAATACTCCTGGGTATATCTCCATGGCATTTCCATCATTGTTTCCATTAGGAAGTGCTGATTTGAGACAAGCTCGACCAAGAAAAATTAGGCCTTTACAATATTTTCAATATCTTATGAAATATTATGATCAGAGATTTGAAAAGATCCAAGATTTCGATACTTTTCTTATAACTCAATTAGTAGATGGCATGCCCTTGATATTGGTAATATTTAAGTATAGAAAAATACGGAGGATGCAGACCAGTCAATTCAAGACATCTGTGAAATGTTAAAATCAATAGATAAACAGTTGTCTCGGCGTATTTCTTACTTCGCAAAAGGCATCCGTGGAAGTCGTTCTTATTGGTCAGCAAGGTTAAAAGAGTTAACCGTAATGGTAATAAAATTAGGAGCTCCAACAATATTTTTCACTTTAAGTTCAGCGGATATGCAATGGCCAGAACTTTATAAACTTCTCGACTCGACAAATGAATTGGAAAATTTGAATCTCTTTGAGAAAAGAAAAAGAAAGGCTCAATTACTAAATGAAAATCCACTTATCGATGCATGGTCTTTTCAAACAAGGGTTCATATGTTCATAAAAGATTTCTTAACACCAGAGTTTTCATTGATTGACTTTTGGTATAGATTTGAATGGCAAAATCGCAGAAGTGGACATATTCATGGCTTTCTCCGGTTGAAGGATGCACCGAACTTATCATATGTTAGTGAAAATTTATCAGAGAATTTTATAATAATTGAATATTTTGATCGTCTTGTTTGTACAATAAATCCCAATATGGGTGAAACATTAAATGCACAAGAACATCCTTGCGTACGGGTTATTGCGACTGATGCAAATTTAGATGCCGACGACGATGATTATGCAAATTTGATCAATTGGGTTATGCGTCATTCTAGGTGTGGAAATTATTGTTTGCGATTGCACAAGACAACCAAGAAAATGACATGTCGGTTTAAATATCCATTTGATGTCATTCCACAATCTAAAATTGTAGAAGATCCTCCAAATAGTAAAATCTTTCGTTTTATCTCAAAACGTAATGACCCTTTGGTATGCTCTCATAATAGGAAAGTACTTCAGGTTTGGCGTGCTAATATTGATTGGTCTCCGATGTTATCTGTTCATGCCGTGGTAAATTATATTGGAAAATGCGCAGCTAAATCTGAACTGGTATCAAAGATGTTTATAGATACATTCAGATCAATAGTAGAAAACGTTCATAAACCATGCAAAACATCTACCTCCGCAATAAAGAAACTTCTTCTTTAGACTGTATCTGAAAGAGACATTTCTACACAGGAAGTGTATCATCTTCTAATGTCATATCCTTTAGTAGTTCATCCAGAACAATAGTGCAGCTTACTGTAAGCGAGAAAAGCATGTTGTCAACGGTGATCAAACGTCGAAATACTACAACAGACGAAGATATGGTAGAATCTGATCCAAATTTTAATATGGGATATATAGATCGACCACCCGAGCATGAAAATCTCTCACTATTTGATATGGCAAAAAACTTCTGCTTTTATAATAAAGGTTGGCATAAATTACGAACAGAGATAGTGGTACGAATAATACCAGATCTACAGAGCAGTATTCCACCATTTAGTGAAAATTGGGAGTTTTTTGCGAACAACAGGTAATACAACTTTAATTTTATTTTCTTACTACTGTTGATTGGATTAAAATATCATAAGATTGTTTTTGTAAATACAACAGTGTTTCTTTTTCAAAGTTACTTTAACTATATAGCCTTTAATACCTTAATTGTTGAAACAGTACATTTTTCTATAATAACTGTTATAACCTTTGGATTTCATACAACTAATCAAACTTATTAATACAGATGTTGCTACACCATCATTATCGAAATCTAAATGAAGCAAAAGGAAACTTTGATACTTGGTCTGATAGATATATTGATCTGGGTTTGATTCAACCTCAGTCGCTTCCAAATGCCGTAGAAGATGATTTTGAAATCAATAACGATGTAAACGACACTGAAGAAAATCAACAAGAGGAATGGATGATGGAAGCGGCAATGGGACCTTTATTTGTTCCATAAGAGGAGTTGGAAATAGGTTTATGAGATTTCGATACCTCATATAATTGGAATGAACCACTTCAGCGACATCCTAACATAGAAACCGAATGTAATTTTATATATACCAATTTACGTTCCGTTCTTGATTCTACAAATGACCGCATAAATGGTTCCATTCTCGTTCCTTTAGAAAGGTTGTCTGAAGATCAACGAACTGCACATGATATGATATATAAATCCATAATAGCTGGAAAATCAATTCGAATGATTATATGCGGTGGAGCTAGTACAGGGAAATCAACTGTTATAAATGCTATTGTTCATACGATTGTTACTCATTTTGGAAATAGTAAAGCAGTTCGTATAATGGCCCCGACTGGAGTTGCTGCATTCAACATTGGTGGTAGCACTATACATCATGAACTTTCAATCTCTACAGAAAGGAAGTCTTCCTATAAAGAAATTTCAGGGGAGCAATGTCATCGCATGCAAGATGATTTTGAACATACCAAGTTGATTATAATTGATGAATATAGCATGCTCGGTAGAACAATGATTGCAAATATTGATCTACGATGTCGTGATATTTTTGCAGTTAATGACATATTCGGCGGTGTATCAATTGTGTTAATCGGTGATATGAGACAACTACCTCCTGTGTGTGATAGTCCATTATACATGAAAGGCGGGAATCTAATGCAACAACATAGCGAGCTTGCTTATATGAGTTTTCAATAAGTGTTTAAGGCAATCTAATATATTTCGTCAAGCCGGAGATGATCAAGCATCTTTTCGAGAGGCTTTAGAAAGATTGAGCAGATGGTGCTTCTACTGTAGACGATTGGAAACTTTTTAAAACTAGAGATTGGCTTACATTATCTGAAGATGTGAAGGAAAATTTTAGAAATGCTCTTTATCTTTTTCCAACAAGAATGATAGCTAATGAACATAACAAAAATCATTTGATTCAACTTGGAAAACCCATTGCCCGCATTCCTTCTTTAAACGATTGTGAAATAGCGTCTACTTCTTCTGCGGATGATGCAAAGGGTTTAGAAAAATGTATTTATCTCTCTGTAGGTGCTCGAATGATGCTGCGATCTAATATTTTAGTTCAAAATGGGTTGGTTAATGGTGCTATGGGTACTGTTGTGTATATCGTGTATTCTCGATCTACAAGCTCTCCCAATGATCTACCACTTGCGGTGATGATCAATTTTGATAAATATCATGGTATTGAGTTTCGACATGGAACAAACAACATTCCAATTACTCCTCAAACTGTAAATTGGAAAACTTCTTCTGGTACAACATGCACGCGAACTCAATTACCTTTAGGTTTGTGTTGGGCGATAACGACACATAAAAGTCAAGGACTAACACTTGATCAAATTATCATTGACATAGGCGACAAAAAAAGTCTTGGTTTAACGTTTGTTGCATTATCAAGAACTACAAAATTAGAGGATCTTTCTTTCAATCCTATGTTCACATTCGAAAGGCTTGCACATATTGGAAAATCTAAAGGTCTACCATCTAAATTAATGGAGGAAGAACGGTTGGATGCGATGTCTTTTCGATAAAAGGTAAGAAAAATTAATACTTAATATGATTTTCTTTTCGATAAAAAGTAAGAAATTTTAATAGTCTAGTCAAGATATATATAACAGAAGCCAATGAATCAAGGTTTCGCATTATCATTGTTGGAAATGAATGGGAAGGTTAGGGAAGAAGAGGCTATGTGGTAGTGGAGAAATACAAAGAAACAAAGTCCCACATTGTGTGTAATTTGTGGATACATCTCCATAAATACAAAAGCCCCACATGCTATATCAAACAAATGACATGGGCACATAAGGACTTGAATGAATAGGCTATGTAGGCTTTGGGCCTTCATATTAAATATTAAAATATCAAAGATAAGGGCCTTGGGCTCTTGGGGTCTCTCGTGATAAAATGGGCCGCCGACTGTTAAAATGCGCGGAAAACAGTATTTTTACGCGGGTGCGTCCGTCCGCCTGAACAGTAATCGGATGCGACCGTTTGAAACAACGCTCGTACGGACAGTCGCGACTACCCAGAAAGGCATCCCTCCGCCACTATATATAGGCAGTCTAACAGAGCCATAATCATCAAAAAAAAAAATCATTCTGTCTTCTTTTCTTCCCTGAAAGTCTGTTCTTATAAAACTCACTTGAGTTCTTTGTTGCTCTGCAATTGTAAGCGCTACATTGCAGAGATCGGTCTGTTTCATCTTGGGAAACAATTGCTCACGTACCTTTAGCACCGTTAAGGGGGCAACATTGTTTCAAGGAAACATATTATTCTGAACTCGGACAATACTAACAGGTACTCCTCTTTACTTCTGTTTTGTAACTGCTCTCTGCTGTTGCAAATACGGTCATGCTTTCTGCCGTTACTAAGTTGAATATATTTCACAATAGTAACGCTTCTTGACGTGACAACTGGATGGTGATAATTTATTGATCACTATCGAGTTCGTGCTATATTTGCATTGTTACGAACAACAATCTTGAAACAATATTTTCGTTTTGTAGAAAACGATAATGGCTAAGAACAACAGTGGTCCTGCTGCGCCAACACCTCTTGTAACCAATCCTTTTGCACCCATGGTTACGCAAATGGCACTGTCTCATGGAGAAAGGCCGGAAAAGTTCACCGGAGCGGACTTCAAACGTTGGCAGCAAAAGATGCTATTTTACTTGACAACATTGGGCCTAGCAAAGTATCTTACAGAAGATGCTCCAGTCGTTGCAGAATTGAAACCAGATCCAATTAAAGTTGAAGCCCTTACTGTAACAACCCGTATTTCGATAACACGTTAAAACAAGAAATCAAGGCAGAATTAAATTTTAAAATTGGAATCAGGTAAAATGGACTTCACCATTGTGTTCGTCTCGGAAAAATACGCGAAATAGAGTCCGAGTTTTCGAAAATCGGAGTCCGTATGACCAAGATATGGCCAGAACAAGTTTTCAGCAGTTTTCGGGCAGACTGGCCTGGTGTCGACAGCCCTGTCGACTTGGCTGTCGACTTGCACCCCCTGGTGTCGACTTGCCTGTCGACTCCCCCCTGTACAGGTCAACTTTTTCGTCCTGGGGCGGCCCAGAACCCATTTTTGAGGCCCGGGATGGGTTTTGATGGCCCGGGTTGACTCTAGGGTTGATTTTAAGGCCCTAAATGGTTCCTACACGTGACTTCTTCCCCAAGACATGCTTTAAAGGCTAGGATTGGTTCTAGGGTTTATCCTATGGCTAAAACTATCCTAGTCTTCTATAAAAAGACCCCTAACCCTCTCCTAAAACCCTCATTATTCATTCCTACAACTAAACTATGCCAAAATGATTCTTGATCATGGCCTCCACTCAAAACCCTAGCCTCCATCCTCTTGTCATAAATTCTATCTTCATTCACATGAGAGATTACATGATCATATGAGTGATTTCAAGTTTGTATGAGGGCTTTTAAGTTGCATTCAAGCCAAATATGCAACCTTTCTTCTTCAAAGATTGGATTTTTATTGGATTTTGCTCATGGGTTTTATTGGAGCTTGTTGATTTGGGGTTTTTGGTGTTGCTTGAATGGCTTCGTCTCAATCTTTTTATTTTATGTTGATTTGTGCCTTCATAAGCATTGTAAGCCCTTTCCCTACTCTTAGATATTAACTATGAAGTTAAATGTTCATGTTGCAAGTTTGGGTTTGATCATTGAGTATGATACATGCTATCATGTCATGCAAGTTTATGAAGTCATTATCTTGATCTTGTGGGCTAAAAGCTACAACCTTTATGTTGAAATGTTGCATTATGCAACATGAGAACCCTCATAACCTTGATGTCAACTTGCGTATGAAGTCATAACCCTTATATGATGATATATGCGAGTTACTAGTCATCATTCCATGTCTTTTGTCACCATGATTCGCTTATGTGCCAAGTTTGGGTTTATGCATGTTTTTGAGGCTTAAGAATGTAACATGCAAGTTAATGAACACATTATGTCTCATTTGCCACCATGTTCAACTAGTGGCTTTATACCCCCTTTTGTCATGCCTTTGACAAGTTCCTTCTTTGAATCCATTATGCGAGTTTAAAAGCGTTGGGGTCACATTATGGGAAAACATAATGACATGAACATGATTTGGGTAAATGGGTATAAACATGACAACATGTAACGTTAAATATGACATGTGTTTATACTTGAAAACATGACTTGAAATATAACATGGAAGTTGACATGTAAGTATGCTTGAAAATATAAGATTGGGAATTTACCTATTAAGTTAGGTCTACCCGTTGGGAATTTACCTATTGAGTTAGGTCTACCCAAATTCTTGAAAACTTGTAATATGTTTTGGAAACATAATGGACATGACACTTAGAAAATATAAGTGTGACCAACTCGAGGTTGGGTTGAGTTTGCAACATAAAGCTACCCGGAACCGACCGGCCTAACTAGTAGTTGTAAACAATAGGACCCAATGTGAGAAGTTGGTCATGTTGTGCTTGAACCTGAGGTTAGACCAAGTTGTGGTGTAAAGCTACCCGGAACCGACCGGCTTAACTAGTAACCACAACAAAGTCTAATGTGAGAGGTTGAGGTGCATTAAATAATTAATGCCACATAATAGGGTTAAGTTAATTTGATTAATGACGCTTAACCAAATATGACATGAACAAATGGGTTAAGTAAATTGATTAGGCTAATGATGCTTAACAAAACATGACAAGGTTGGGTAGGTTAAGTAATTTGATTTGCCTAATGACACTTAACCATTTTTATACGACTAGTGGACGGGGATTAAGTTAACCAACACTTAATCAATCCAACACGATAATTTGGTAAGGTTAAGTAAGTTTTCTTAATGACACTTAACCGAAGAATACAGTTAATGGATGGGTTAAGATTAGACTCAACTAGTCTAAACATGGTAATTGAATGGGATTAAGTTAGCCTAGACCTAATTAATCCAACTTGGTAGTTTAATGGGGTTAAGTTAAACACTTAACTAATCTAACTCGTTAATTTGATATGGTTAAGTGACCTATACTTAACCAATCTAACTCGTTAATTTGATGTGGTTAAGTTAACCAATACTTAACCAATATAACGTGAAAACATGATAAGGCTAAGTCACGAATCGTCTGAATACACTTGACCGATTTGACTAAGTAAATTGATAGGGTCAAGTTAATATATACTTAACCAATCTAGAATGATTTGGACGAGGTTAAGTCGTGAATTGCTTAATATACTTAACCAACTTGACACATGGTTTGTAGGGTTAAGTCCTGAACTTGGATACTTAGCCAATTTTGACATGATTTGTAGACGGGTTAAGTCATGAACTTAAGTGACACTTAATCCATTATGAAAACCCTAGTTCTGAGAATTAGGTGGATAACCGTAGTTAACAAGGATAACGGAGTTAAGGCTAAGTGATACACCTTAGTTAAGGGTAACTAAGTAATAATTCTTAGTCAAGGAAATTTAGACCAGTTCATAGATAGATGAGTAACCTGATACGGTAGGTCATCGTTTAAGTATACGAGTAGGAGCAAGTATCTGATTTAGATAAAGGCTCCAGCGAACTGGGTAACGAAGCAGCGGCTTCGGGGAACGTGAGGATATTCTTGGTATCCCTCTTTGAGCTGCCAGGTCATCATACTAGGCTCATGAGAGGTTAAGGTCTGCGTTAGAAGAACCAAGAGTATGCCTTGGTTGCTATACGAGCGACCTAAAGACGGGGATGGATAGGGGATAGTCGACGATACACGGTCGTGCACTAGATAGCATTTCGTCAGGCTACCTACCATCTTTGGTCAAGCGTGTACGTACGGAAAGGCAGAGAACACCCAAAAGACCATAATTGCTATCTAATTATGGTTGCGGTAAGGCTAGGATTGTGGGTTGGCCAGTAGTGTGTTCTCATACAGGATTTATCCTGTCTTGTCTTTCACTAGTTGAGGGAGTGGTCTCGTGGGACCATAGCCACGTATAGGAAAAACAGACCTTAGCATCTGCATCGGCAGATAAATCGAAAGCTCCCGACCGAGTCCTGTATTTCTTGATCTGCCCTGTGACATGACTCGGATGGCACGATGTGATACATGTGCATACAGTCATGGAAAAACGATTCACGATGAATGCGTGGGAAAAAGGGCGCGGTTGACGGTTAGCGTAATTCCTAGTGGCCCTGGGTGGTTGAACCTAAACCGAAATACGAAAACGTGCAATAGGTAAGCATAATCACTAGTGGTCCTAGGTGGAATAAGTCCTAGTTGCACAAACGATGATTCATGTTGGGAAAGCCTAGCTAGGTCTAGGGTAACAGTCCAAACGAGCTTAAGGATCATGGAATTACATTGGAGTAGTATAGAACCTCATGGGAAAGCCCGTACGGTCTGCGGCAAGGAACTGAACATTTACATGGAAAGAAACATACGAGTTGAGTAACCTAAATGCGATATATTAGGTTGACATGAACCATTACACGACTTTTGAGTAAGGGTCATTCATGGTTAACACATGATACGGTGGGGATACTAGTATGGTAGGTGCAGAGCTAAAATAAAGGATAGATTCCATGGGACGTTATACGTGATAGATATCTTGGGGATATTGAACTTGATAGGAACCTGACGATGGGATACCTGGTTTTATCTTGACATCGTAATTTATCATGACACCTTGGTTTATCTGAGTTCAGTAGTTCATCCTGTTATTTTGATTTAGCTTATCTATCTTGTCATCATGCTTATGTTCATCTCAGTTTCTCATGTCAGTTAACTTTACTAGTTTTTATGCTGATAGTAGATAGGGCTTACTCAGTCTTTTTGACTGACCCGTTTTGTTTCGCTTCTTGTCTTCCGTTTCCCCCCAGGTTACAGGGAGGAAATACTGTTGTTTAATTCGGACTTCTTCTTCTGGAAGGTCATCATGGATGGCTTGGACTTTTCTTGGCTATGGCTACTTTACTGATTTACTTGGGGAATAATTTTCGAAAATGTCTTTATGCTTCTTTACTATTGCAAGACAGGTTTTGATGTACTCTGATGTAAAAGGCTTTAGACCTTATTTATTCATGTTATGAAAGTTTGATTTTACTTCCGCTATTTTATATGTTCTGTCTTGTGATATTTCTGTGCATGTTTACCAATAATGCCCCTCTAAAGCTAGTGCATTCCTTTGCGAGTGACCCTAACGGAGGCGGGGTGTTACACGTGGTATCAGAGCAGAAGGTTACCAGACTGGGCAAAAGTTTTTAAAACCTTCTGAAAACTATTTGAAAAACCGTTTACAATGAAGCATTTTTCAAGAAAATTTTTCTTTTAAAAGAAAAAGGCTATTCCCCAAGGCCATTAGCATTATCCTTGTTTCCTTGATTGAATCTCTTTTCCTTTCTTTTCTCCATCTGTAGTCATAGTGGTTTTAACTGCGACTAGTCTTTTCTATCTACGAAAGTGTTTCCCGTACGATGGAGGTGTTTCTCGGGAGACCAGTGGCCGCGTTATAAGAAATGATAGTGAGAAAGAGGATAAAGGATACGAGCTTAAGGATGAGCAACTTGTTGGTATGGCTCAACCCAGAACGAGAGAGAAAGATGAACAATGAAACCCATGACGAGAGAGTACCTTTGGCATGGTGAAACGGGGCGGATAGTTAAGTATCATGGGACAAGGACAAGATCATCGGGAGGGCAATAGTATGCTCTTATTTCTAGGGTACCTCGGAAGGAGGGTAACGATCTTGTTAAAGGTTTAGCTTTTCTTCTCTATCATCCTGTTAGGACTTTGTTTTGATCATCGTATCATTTAAGTCTGCTTCGGTAGTTGAGTCTCTGCACCTTAAGTACTAGCGTAATAGAGAATCCCATTTTTGTCTCAAGTCCTGTGGAGAATCGGTCCATTTATTAATGACTGGTTTTGGATTTGAGAATGACATGCCTCGGTTATGGATGGATTCTAGGGATGAAGTGGTTATCCAGTAAGAGGTTCCACTCTCGGTTTTGATAGGAGGGTAGTTAGACTCTTGACTAGCCTTGGTAATACCCTCGAAGTCTCGTGTAACCTTTTTGAGGTTCTGTCATGACTAGTTACTTAGAATCCCTTGATGCCTTTATTGGAAATTAGAAGCCCGATCGAGTGGTGTTCGCCGATAAGACGGATGGTTTACTTCATTTATGCATGGGTTATAGAGATCACCCTAGTAAGTGCGCTTGATAACCTGGTTGACATCTGTTTACTTTCAAGAGAAAGTTCTTCTACATGGAATACCTTATAGTATATAAACGAGATCCAAGATTCACTAGTGAATTTTGGAAAGCTTGCATGAGATCATGAGTACGCAGTCATGTTTGCGCCAAGTATTCTAGAAAAAGGATAAGTGCAAGTGGAACGAGAGGCGACGAAGAAATGAGTTCCAGCTCATGTTATGGAAACAGGAAATAAGAAGCTACGAAATCGCGAAGTTAAAAGACGGTCAAGGCACAATGGAATTAAGCTCAAGGAAATACGACTTTGAAGGTCAAAGACTAGATACGCGCATGATATCTCTTTTTGGGAGTATATCCTTGATCCCCGTTTTCTGTAGAGCTTACTTGTAGGCTATCTTTTGTGGACATCCTCTCGGCCCTGTTTCGATTATAAACCCCATAAGGAGTTTATCTTGTTTATCCTCTCGATCCTATTTTGAGGATCTTAGGTAGAACCCTATGGATGTAAACATGTATTTGAAACATGTTATGATTGATATGGTTGCCAGTGGTTGCTCGTGGATGCTTGAATGTGCATTAGGCATTAGAACGGTTTAGTCACATTTCATATTGCATATGCATATTTACGCTTGTTTATGGATGAAATCGAATGTATTACCATGCGGATGTTGCATATGAATGAATAATTGTGCACACATATAGTTTTTCTATGACTAGGACTATTTGCATACATGTTGGATTCATGGCACTAAACATATTTTGCATTAGAAAGATCATTCAGGCCTGATCATTCGCATTAGATAAGTACATACACACACACCTTCTGCATGTATTCATACAACATTAGAAATCGTCTAAGGACAATGGCTGCTTGTGGATGATGCTTTGAGTAGATGGATGATGGATGGTAGGATATGTTCTTCCTAACTTGGAGATTTCGGGGACGAAATCCTTAAAGGAGGGGAGAATGTAACAACCCGTATTTCGATAACACGTTAAAACAAGAAATCAAGGCAGAATTAAATTTTAAAATTAGAATCAGGTAAAATGGACTTCACCATTGTGTTCGTCTCGGAAAAATACGCGAAATAGAGTCCGAGTTTTCGAAAATCGGAGTCCGTATGACCAAGATATGGCCAGAACAAGTTTTCAGCAGTTTTCGGGCAGACTGGCCTGGTGTCGACAGCCCTGTCGACTTGGCTGTCGACTTGCACCCCCTGGTGTCGACTTGCCTGTCGACTCCCCCCTGTACAGGTCAACTTTTTCGTCCTGGGGCGGCCCAGAACCCATTTTTGAGGCCCGGGATGGGTTTTGATGGCCCGGGTTGACTCTAGGGTTGATTTTAAGGCCCTAAATGGTTCCTACATGTGCCTTCTTCCCCAAGACATGCTTTAAAGGCTAGGATTGGTTCTAGGGTTTATCCTATGGCTAAAACTATCCTAGTCTTCTATAAAAAGACCCCTAACCCTCTCCTAAAACCCTCATTATTCATTCCTACAACTAAACTATGCCAAAATGATTCTTGATCATGGCCTCCACTCAAAACCCTAGCCTCCATCCTCTTGTCATAAATTCTATCTTCATTCACATGAGAGATTACATGATCATATGAGTGATTTCAAGTTTGTATGAGGGCTTTTAAGTTGCATTCAAGCCAAAGATGCAACCTTTCTTCTTCAAAGATTGGATTTTTATTGGATTTTGCTCATGGGTTTTATTGGTGCTTGTTGATTTGGGGTTTTTGGTGTTGCTTGAATGGCTTCGTCTCAATCTTTTTATTTTATGTTGATTTGTGCCTTCATAAGCATTGTAAGCCCTTTCCCTACTCTTAGATATTAACTATGAAGTTAAATGTTCATGTTGCAAGTTTGGGTTTGATCATTGAGTATGATACATGCTATCATGTCATGCAAGTTTATGAAGTCATTATCTTGATCTTGTGGGCTAAAAGCTACAACCTTTATGTTGAAATGTTGCATTATGCAACATGAGAACCCTCATAACCTTGATGTCAACTTGCATATGAAGTCATAACCCTTATATGATGATATATGCGAGTTACTAGTCATCATTCCATGTCTTTTGTCACCATGAATCGCTTATGTGCCAAGTTTGGGCTTATGCATGTTTTTGAGGCTTAAGAATGTAACACGCAAGTTAATGAACACATTATGTCTCATTTGCCACCATGTTCAACTAGTGGCTTTATACCCCCTTTTGTCATGCCTTTGACAAGTTCCTTCTTTGAATCCATTATGCGAGTTTAAAAGCGTTGGGGTCACATTATGGGAAAACATAATGACATGAACATGATTTGGGTAAATGGGTATAAACATGACAACATGTAACGTTAAATATGACATGTGTTTATACTTGAAAACATGACTTGAAATATAACATGGAAGTTGACATGTAAGTATGCTTGAAAACATAAGATTGGGAATTTACCTATTAAGTTAGGTCTACCCGTTGGGAATTTACCTATTGAGTTAGGTCTACCCAAATTCTTGAAAACTTGTAATATGTTTTGGAAACATAATGGACATGACACTTAGAAAATATAAGTGTGACCAACTCGAGGTTGGGTTGAGTTTGCAACATAAAGCTACCCGGAACCGACCGGCCTAACTAGTAGTTGTAAACAATAGGACCCAATGTGAGAAGTTGGTCATGTTGTGCTTGAACCCGAGGTTAGACCAAGTTGTGGTGTAAAGCTACCCGGAACCGACCGGCTTAACTAGTAACCACAACAAAGTCTAATGTGAGAAGTTGAGGTGCATTAAATAACTAATGCCACATAATAGGGTTAAGTTAATTTGATTAATGACGCTTAACCAAATATGACATGAACAAATGGGTTAAGTAAATTGATTAGGCTAATGATGCTTAACAAAACATGACAAGGTTGGGTAGGTTAAATAACTTGATTTGCCTAATGACACTTAACCATTTTTATACGACTAGTGGACGGGGATTAAGTTAACCAACACTTAATCAATCCAACACGATAATTTGGTAAGGTTAAGTAAGTTTTCTTAATGACACTTAACCGAAGAATACAGTTAATGGATGGGTTAAGATTAGACTCAACTAGTCTAAACATGGTAATTGAATGGGATTAAGTTAGCCTAGACCTAATTAATCCAACTTGGTAGTTTAATGGGGTTAAGTTAAACACTTAACTAATCTAACTCGTTAATTTGATATGGTTAAGTGACCTATACTTAACCAATCTAACTCGTTAATTCGATGTGGTTAAGTTAACCAATACTTAACCAATATAACGTGAAAACATGATAAGGCTAAGTCACGAATCGTCTGAATACACTTGACCGATTTGACTAAGTAAATTGATAGGGTCAAGTTAATATATACTTAACCAATCTAGAATGATTTGGACGAGGTTAAGTCGTGAATTGCTTAATATACTTAACCAACTTGACACATGGTTTGTAGGGTTAAGTCCTGAACTTGGATACTTAGCCAATTTTGACATGATTTGTAGACGGGTTAAGTCATGAACTTAAGTGACACTTAATCCATTATGAAAACCCTAGTTCTGAGAATTAGGTGGATAACCGTAGTTAACAAGGATAACGGAGTTAAGGCTAAGTGATACACCTTAGTTAAGGGTAACTAAGTAATAATTCTTAGTCAAGGAAATTTAGACCAGTTCATAGATAGATGAGTAACCTGATACGGTAGGTCATCGTTTAAGTATACGAGTAGGAGCAAGTATCTGATTTAGATAAAGGCTCCAGCGAACTGGGTAACGAAGCAGCGGCTTCGGGGAACGTGAGGATATTCTTGGTATCCCTCTGTGAGCTGCCAGGTCATCATACTAGGCTCATGAGAGGTTAAGGTCTGCGTTAGAAGAACCAAGAGTATGCCTTGGTTGCTATACGAGCGACCTAAAGACGGGGATGGATAGGGGATAGTCGACGATACACGGTCGTGCCCTAGATAGCATTTCGTCAGGCTACCTACCATCTTTGGTCAAGCGTGTACGTACGTGATTGACATAGAAATGTGTTTATTTTATGCTCTTATATCTTATCTTTTGTATATAAATAAATATTACTTGGGTATTGTTTTGTTACTTTTGCAGATATTCCAACCCAGCCCGCATGCAACCAGAAATGTAGAAAAATAGAGTTCAATATGCTGTGTATTTGCATTTTGAAGAATTGTAGATGAAGATATCACATCTGGTTGCTGTTGGACAAGAAAAGGAGTGATAACAAGGCTTTGCACATCACAAATCAATGAAGAAGTGTCAAGGAAGCAAGAGGAAAAGAGAAAAGGCCCAAATTTGCTTTATTTATCTAAGGCCCATTTATGTTTCTCATTGTAAACTAATTAGTAATGACAAGGCCCAGTTATCATTAGGGTTAGGGTTAGGGTTTGGCTATCTACCCTATATATACCCTTGTAATGGCATTGTAGCCACCATCCTATCCTAGATCCCATTTTCTATTTCTAATAAAGTTTCTAGTTCTTCTTCTTTTTATTTTCTGCATTTTTTTTATTTCTTAGCAATTAGTGTGTCTACACGATTAGATTCGGTAGAACACTATTTGTGTTTTGCATTTCTTTTCATTAGTGATTGACCGTCTGATTAGATTCAGCGGTAATCCTAATTTTATTTCCTGTTGTTGTTTATATTCTGCACTTATATTTTCTGTATTTTAATCGCGTTCATAGTTTAAACTGGATTTGATTAGATTTGAATCTGATTTATAGTTTCATTGCTTTCCATTGAAATTGTGATTTGATCGTCGGTTCAGTTAGATCTGTTCTGAATCAAATTACAGTTTTAATTTTGTTTTGTTTTGCTAAATCAACCTCCAGCTTCGTCTAACTCGCCCAAGAGATTAGATAAATAATTTGATTTTAATTCACCTCCCTGTGTTCGACCTGTATGCTACACACCTGTATGCTTGCAGAATTTATTACAAATGTCGCGCTTGTCTAATTCATAGATTAGCGTCGATCAAGTTTTTGGCGCCGTTGCCGGGGAGGTAACGATTAAATTTTATTATTTATTTAATTTCCGATTCGTGTTAGTTTTTGTTTGTTTTTCCTTTTTGTTTTCTTGTATATATTTATATAAAGAAAAAATTGCCTATTTTCTTTGATTTCCTTCTTTTTTTCAATTCCCTTTCTGAAATCTTGTATTTCTTTCTCTTCCAAGTCTCACAAACAAGGGAAAAAAATGAAAAAAAAATCTTGCTACTTTTTCTTTTGTCTTTCCCGTTTTATTTCTAAATCTCCTTCTTCTCTTCTACAAATTCTGCCTTCTTTTCAAGTCTAAAAAAAAACAAAAAAAAATCACAAAATTTCTTTCCACTTCTTCTCTGTTACAAATTTATATTCATTCCCGGCCACCACAAAGTCATCAGAACCTCTTCTGAAATTCATATATTCATTACAGCACCACCATCTCCCTTCGTCCACCGCAACCATCCAATTTTCCCCATCTTCCCACGTCCACTCTAGAAACCAAATTTCCTGAATTCACATCCACCTTGCACACCACCGTTCATCCAATCCTAGTCACGCACAAACAACGTTCATCCCATTCATCCCATTACAGTACATCACCGCAAACTCCAACTGTTTCCCCTTCATTACCCGATCATACCATCTTCCAGACCATCATCACAAAATCCAGATCTACAAAAACAACACCCTCCAGTGAAATACACCTTCATCAAACCTTCACATACAACCAATACCCCCACACTTCATCAGCCTTCAGACGCAAACAACACAGCACAAACCACCCTGCCAGATCTCCTTTCCACCGTCCCCCTCCTCACTTCGAGATCCACAAATCCAAATCATCCCATCCGCGCCCAAAATCCAACTCACTCCATCACCGAATTCCCATTCGCGATTCCTCAACCAGAACACCTCAAACCGAAACCCTTCTACAACATCGAACGTCCGATCTGAGCTACAAAGCTCCTTCTCCGAGCCTTGCTTCACAATCAACCCTTCTGAAACCCAATTCAAAGACCTGACTCTCGATTTTTGATAATCGAGTCTAAAAGAAAAAAAAATAGAGAGAGAGAGGGGAGTTGCGAATTTAAAACAAGGGGTGCGTTTGTTTAGAAAAATAAAACAGGGGTACTTTGATTGTTTTGCAAATATTTGTTCATCTTTTTGGCGTAAGTTGATGCCTTTCTGAAATTGGTAGGGGCGTTTTGTCTAAATTGGGAAAATGCATATTGGTTGTGTTTGACAATAGTGTAGGCTTTGAATTCACTTTTGTTTTCTTTTCTAATTAGTAAGCCACGCCGAGTTATTTGTTTGCGAGATTTGTTGTTTTGTTTGTTCTGTTTTTATTTGTTTTGCGAGTTATTTGTTGTTTTCTTTGGAGTTGATCGCATGTTGTTTTAGTTTTTGTTCTCTTTGTTTGGATAGTTCTTTTGTTTTTGTTTGAGTCGCGTTGACTGAATTCTGACTTTTTGAATCATCCTGTTATTTTAGTAGTAGTTTTTTTTTCCTTCTCTCTAGTTTCATTTTGCAATTTGCAATCTTATTTCTTTTCTGTTAAAAAAAAAAGGTTCCAAGCAATTCAAAGGACCAAAGTGAAAAAGTGTCAACCAACAGAAAAGGAATTCAAAGGACGCCGGATTTGCAAACTGTTGGTCTGAATTGTCACCGCTACTCAAATTGTGCTGGAAGGACCGCCATACCCCACGGTAATATTTTTCTGAACTCTACAGGTGCTCTGCTACAAAGAAAAAAATATATAGAAATTGTTGTAAAAATCTTCTGCAGGGGCAGCAGCTTGAATGTAAAATTTTTAATTCTGCTACTGTTCTGTGTCTGTTCTGTGACGGAAATTTCTGAATCTGTTTGTGAAGAACGAATTTACATACCTTATATCATTGCTCTCATCGTTTTCAACAATAAAATTTGATTTTTCAAAATAATATAATTGAAAAGTGGTGTTTTGTGAAATTGACTGCCTCGTATAATTGGATCGCGGATATATAGTAGTTCAATTTATGGAACTTCCAGCAAAAGAGGTTGCATACTACCCGTAAAACATTGGTCGTATCCCTTAGTTTTATACTATACGTGAACGGCCATAAGGCCCTCTTCCCCCTTCCAATTGAGTCAGTTAATTAATAGAGCACAACTCAGTATTTTATATTATTTTGAAGTGAAAATAAATTCCGTCTTGTCTTGACTTCATTCAAATGTCTGATTCAAAAAAATCTTTGAGAGAAGTGTGGAATAATAGCCTGAGTAGACGTCCATTGGAAGAATATGAATATGAACGACAACTCATGAGGCAAAATTTTCCAAACTTTCGTGAGCCCAATGCCAAAAAATTTCAAAATTTTCCAACCGACCAACATTTTCAAAATCATGGATATGATCGAAATTGCGATTTAAATTCAAATTTTAATAATTTCGATTATGGGCCACACCCACATCAAAGCAGCTTTGAATCCCAATATCAATATGGGGTTGTAGACCAAAATTTTCAAAGTTATAGCCCATATCAATATCTTGAAAATAACCAAAATTGCAAGTTTTCCTCGAATTCTAACAGTTTTGGTTACGAACATAATTTATATAATCAAAATGATTTCCAATTTCATTCTCATTTTTCTGAAAATTCAAAGAACCACCACATTGGAAATAATATTGATTGTGAAATTGATGTGGACTATAATTTTGAGAATCAAGAAATCCAAGACGAGAGCTCTCAAATCAACGATTTTGAAGAATACCATCTTAACGTTTTTAGAGAGGGGGTAGAAAGGCTAGATAGAAAGCTTAATGAAAGAGATAGAAAGATGGATGAACTTCTTTGTTTATTGACATCTTTGAAAGAACAACAAGAGCAACAAAATCAAATTCAAATAAGCGATGAATCAGAAAATAATTCAACTCTTACTGACATTGAAAATTTTCAAATAACGACTTTGGAAATTGAGAATAATCATCTTGATGAAGTTTTTCAAAATTCAACAAATGACTTGGACTTCGATTCTTTTCAAGAGAAAGATTTAAGCTCAGATTTTGATCTTCCCCTTTCAGGCTGCGAGAAAGTTGAAATTTTTGAAATTGAACAAAACGAAAATGTGGAATTTTTCACTTCAAATTTGGAAAAGGACTTTAATGAACATGAATTCTTTGGTTTATATGAGGATGAAAGCCTTAATTCTGACCCCAATCCCGACAATCATTTGATTCTGACCCCAATCGTAAAGCATGACACTCTTCCGTTGGCACCCAAGGCCAATTATTCTGAACCTTCCAAATCTCTGTCTTCTTCGAATGTTGGCAACCCCAACTCTTCTTCTTGTAATGTCGGCAAGCCCGACAACATAACTCCTTCTAATGTCGGCAACCCCGACGAATTCTCTTCTTCTAATATTGGCAATCCCAACCATTCATCTTCTATATCTTTACCTCCTTCACTTCCCTTGTCGACACCCTCTTCTTCGAATGACCAAGATTCCGAAATAGGACAGGTCGACAAGGTAGAAACCGTTGTTGATGACACGCCACATTTGCCATTTCAGGAAGTCTCTCATACTTCAATTGACGTGTCCACATTAGCTTTCGAAGAACTTTTCGAAGATGAACTAAAACTTTTAAACGATAAGAATGAAATAGAAGCAAGTCACCAATTCAAGTTTGAAAATTTCGATTTTGAGTATTCAAATGACCTTGAAATTGTCAATATCGATAATACGTTGTCTAGTAATGAAATTCGGAAATGTGATCACCTAGTCTTGAATAACACTCAGAATTCAAATTTCGCTGAATTTATATACGATCACAAATTTTTGAACAATTACACTGATAAATTTGTTGAACACATGAATTACCTTTGGAATGCTGACTTGGTTGAAAAACTTCATGTGAGGACGACCCTGGATATTTATCTCCTGAACTATAAATCTAGGTTTAAAGATGAGATGGTTTTCAAAAACCTGCGCTTATTAGAAAACATGCCTAGACATAGTGGGAATGGAACTCATCGGGCTAGAACCAAGTGTGGGGGAAAAAGTTGGTGGAATTCTTTGCATCGCATGCATCGTAAACACATATATCATTGTATATATGATCCATTTTTACATATTGTTAAACTGCATTTCATTCTTCAAATAATTTTGCATCTCATTTACCTTTGGGTACGATCTTTCAAATTTAGGAAACGTTCACAGTGTGGATACTGTTTAGTTCTAGTGTGGGGGGGAGTCTGCATTGCATACTTTTGATTTTTATTTAATTTATCTTTCTTTCTTTTCAGGTAGGACCATCATACATTTTAGGTCGTAATAACATACCATTTTTTTTTTTCGAAATACGACTCAATTTAGATTTGATACAACAAAATAAGTTAAGGATTATTAATCAGTTGATAGTATTTTTTTCTCTCAACTAAGTTCAAATTTGAAATATAATGAAAAGTTTAATTTTGAGGGGTAATAGTGTAACCGGTACATAGGGAGATTCTTAGGTGATGGCCATGAAATCTATTCTATATTGTAGACTTTGTTCAAATAAGTGGAAGACTTAAAATACTTATATTGGCTGTTCGAATCTTTAAAACTAAGTTATGTTAAGTTGAATTTGCGTAACTCTCTTTTGTGCTTATATTTTAAATAATAATAATAATAATAATAATAGTAATCCAAGGGTATCCAACATTGCTTGTATATCTCGCGTTGGTGTGCAAACCCGCCAAGCTCTATCCGACACGTTGTTGACAAAGTCAGCATTGGAATATCTTGGTCTCATTTTATGAGATTGGACACCTAAGGATTACCGACACGTTGTTGACAAAGTCAAAGTCGGTCTGCACAATCCGCCAAGCTCTTTACCCACTCTCCGTTAGTCCGCGAGGCAGTGCATGGGTGGTAAACCTTGGTCTTCTAAGTTAGGTGTATGTAATTAATCATAAATTTCAGCTTTTATATAGATTGAGAATAAGCGATGATGTCCAAACATTTCTTGACCTTATTGATTTGAATAGCCATACACAAGGAAATTAGAATACCACTTTACAAACTGTGCCAAGCAAACTAAGAATTTATTTCATGGCTGCACTATGTTATCGACTGAATCAACTGGCCAAACTGGAATTTAACATTTGAAAACTTGATTTATATTGAAAATTTGTGACAAGTCGAGGTATCTAAAATAAAATCAACTGGTTAGAAATTATTAACTTAATTTGTTGTACCACTTTCCAGAAATAAGTCGTGTTGTCATTTTTCGTTTTTATTTTTGCATATGCCCATTGCATTCAAGTAGTTTCATTAGAATCATAGCATACTGCATGTGGATTTTGTGGGTAGTATCCGCTGAAAACCCTCACGAGACACCACTCGTCCTACTAGGGACACCTAGAGGTTTAACGGCTTGTTGCATACGCTCAATGCAATCGTGTTTCCTACGAAAGTGTAACCTATCTAGTTAGTTTTTCATTTTCTTTTTACTCGAGGACGAGTAAAAGATAAGTGTGGGGGTATTTGATTGACATAGAAATGTGTTTATTTTATGCTCTTATATCTTATCTTTTGTATATAAATAAATATTACTTGGGTATTGTTTTGTTACTTTTACAGATATTCCAACCCAGCCCGCATGCAACCAGAAATGTAGAAAAATAGAGTTCAATATGCTGTGTATTTGCATTTTGAAGAATTGTAGATGAAGATATCACATCTGGTTGCTGTTGGACAAGAAAAGGAGTGATAACAAGGCTTTGCACATCACAAATCAATGAAGAAGTGTCAAGGAAGCAAGAGGAAAAGAGAAAAGGCCCAAATTTTCTTTATTTATCTAAGGCCCATTTATGTTTCTCATTGTAAACTAATTAGTAATGACAAGGCCCAGTTATCATTAGGGTTAGGGTTAGGGTTTGGCTATCTACCTTATATATACCCTTGTAATGGCATTGTAGCCACCATCCTATCCTAGATCCCATTTTCTATTTCTAATAAAGTTTCTAGTTCTTCTTCTTTTTATTTTCTGCATTTTTTTTATTTCTTAGCAATTAGTGTGTCTACACGATTAGATTCGGTAGAACACTATTTGTGTTTTGCATTTCTTTTCATTAGTGATTGACCGTCTGATTAGATTCAGCGGTAATCCTAATTTAATTTCCTGTTGTTGTTTATATTCTGCACTTATATTTTCTGTATTTTAATCGCGTTCATAGGTTAAATTGGATTTGATTAGATTTGAATCTGATTTATAGTTTCATTGCTTTCCATTGAAATTGTGATTTGATCGTCGGTTCAGTTAGATCTGTTCTGAATCAAATTACAGTTTTAATTTTGTTTTGCAAAATCAACCTCCAGCTTCGTCTAACTCGCCCAAGAGATTAGATAAATAATTTGATTTTAATTCACCTCCCTGTGTTCGACCTGTATGCTACACACCTGTATGCTTGCAGAATTTATTACAAATGTCGCGCTTGTCTAATTCATAGATTAGCGTCGATCAGTACGGAAAGGCAGAGAACACCCAAAAGACCATAATTGCTATCTAATTATGGTTGCGGTAAGGCTAGGATTGTGGGTTGGCCAGTAGTGTGTTCTCATACAGGATTTATCCTGTCTTGTCTTTCACTAGTTGAGGGAGTGGTCTCGTGGGACCATAGTCACGTATAGGAAAAACAGACCTTAGCATCTGCATCGGCAGATAAATCGAAAGCTCCCGACCGAGTCCTGTATTTCTTGATCTGCCCTGTGACAGGACTCGGATGGCACGATGTGATACATGTGCATACAGTCATGGAAAAACGATTCACGATGAATGCGTGGGAAAAAGGGCGCGGTTGACGGTTGACGTAATTCCTAGTGGCCCTGGGTGGTTGAACCTAAACCGAAATACGAAAACGTGCAATAGGTAAGCATAATCACTAGTGGTCCTAGGTGGCATAAGTCCTAGTTGCACAAACGATGATTCATGTTGGGAAAGCCTAGCTAGGTCTAGGGTAACAGTCCAAACGAGCTTAAGGATCATGGAATTACATTGGAGTAGTATAGAACCTCATGGGAAAGCCCGTACGGTCTACGGCAAGGAACTGAACATTTACATGGAAAGAAACATACGAGTTGAGTAACCTAAATGCGATATATTAGGTTGACATGAACCATTACACGACTTTTGAGTAAGGGTCATTCATGGTTAACACATGATACGGTGGGGATACTAGTATGGTAGGTGCAGAGCTAAAATACAGGATAGATACCATGGGACGTTATACGTGATAGATATCTTGGGGATATTATACTTGATAGGAACCTGACGATGGGATACCTGGTTTTATCTTGACATCGTAATTTATCATGACACCTTGGTTTATCTGAGTTCAGTAGTTCATCCTGTTATTTTGATTTAGCTTATCTATCTTGTCATCATGCTTATGTTCATCTCAGTTTCTCATGTCAGTTAACTTTACTAGTTTTTATGCTGATAGTAGATAGGGCTTACTCAGTCTTTTTGACTGACCCGTTTTGTTTCGCTTCTTGTCTTCCATTTCCCCCCAGGTTACAGGGAGGAAATACTGTTGTTTAATTCGGACTTCTTCTTCTGGAAGGTCATCATGGATGGCTTGGACTTTTCTTGGCTATGGCTACTTTACTGATTTACTTGGGGAATAATTTTCGAAAATGTCTTTATGCTTCTTTACTATTGCAAGACAGGTTTTGATGTACTCTGATGTAAAAGGCTTTAGACCTTATTTATTCATGTTATGAAAGTTTGATTTTACTTCCGCTATTTTATATGTTCTGTCTTGTGATATTTCTGTGCATGTTTACCAATAATGCCCCTCTAAAGCTAGTGCATTCCTTTGCGAGTGACCCTAACGGAGGCGGGGTGTTACACTTACTGCTTGGAAAAATTCTGATTTCATGTGTAAAAATTACATCTTGAATGGCCTCGACAACAGTCTATACAACGTGTACTGCACTGTTGCAACATCCAAACAACTCTGGTTGGCTTTGGAAAAGAAGTATAAAACTGAAGATGCAGGCATGAAGAAATTCATCACTGGAAAATTTCTTGACTTCAAAATGGTCGATACAAAAGCTGTGATCAACCAAATTCAAGAACTGCAACTTATCATTCGTCAACTAGAAGATGAAAAGATGACACTTAGCGAATCTTTTCAAGTTGCCGCTGCTACTGAGAAGCTTCCTCCATCGTGGAAGGACTTCAAGAACTACCTAAAGCACAAGCGCAAAGAAATGACAATGGAAGAACTTGTAGTTCGAATGAGAATTGAGGAAGTAATAGAAATTCTGAAAAGAAGATTTCTCAAAATATGGTTGCCAAAGCAAACGTTGTCGAGACGGACAAGTCCAATAAGAGAAAACGTGAGTGACAACCAACCTAAGAAGTCAACGAAATTCAAGGGGTCATGCCATAATTGGGGAAAGAAGGGCCATAAAGCTGCAGAATGTCGCGGCCCACCCAAAAACAAGAAACCAGAAGCAAATGTGGCGGATGTTTCAGACGGTGTTTCTGAAATGGACCTGTGTGCAGTTATTTCAGAATGCAACCTTGTTGGCAACATCAAGGAGTGGTTTGTAGACACTGGAGCCACTAAGCATATATGCGCAAATAAGTGGATGTTCACAAACTACAAAAGTGCTACTAATGAAGAACAACTGTTTATGGGTAACTCGTCCACATCAAAGGTCGAAGGCAAGGGAAAGATTGTGCTGAAATTGACTTCTGGAAAAGAACTCACTTTAAATGATGTTCTCCATGTTCCAAAAATTCGCAAAAATCTAATTTCAGGATCGTTGCTCAGCAAGCATGGCTTCAAACAGACATTTGTGGCTGATAAATTTGTGTTGTCTAAGAATGGAGTGTACATAGGAAAGGGTTACGTAAGTGATGGTCTATTTAAGGCTAATGTAACCACTGTTGTACCAAACAATGATATGAATAAAATTGAATCATCTGCTTATATGGTTGACTCTCCTAATCTATGGCATTCTAGACTAGGTCATGTGAATTTTGATATTTTACAAAAACTGATCAGTCTAGAATTCATACCTAAGTGTAGAATTGATTCAAATTACAAATGTCAAATTTGTGCAGAAGCCAAATTGACAAGAACCTCATTTCATCATGTTGAAAGAGAAACCGAACCTCTAGACTTAATACATACTGATGTATGCGATTTGAAAATGTGTCAAACTAGAGGAGGAAAAAGGTACTTCATCACATTTATAGATGATTGTACAAGATACTGTCATGTATATCTCCTTAGAAGCAAGGATGAGGCATTCAATATGTTTAAATAGTATAAAGCAGAAGTTGAGAATCAGCTCAACAGAAAAATTAAAGCTTTAAGAAGTGATAGAGGAGGAGAATATGAGTTTCCATTTGAGGAATTCTGTGTTGAGCATGGTATAATACACCAAAATACAGCTCCTTATTCTCCTCAATCCAACGGTATAGCCGAACGGAAAAATAGAACTCTTAAAGAAATGATGAATGTCTTACTAATAAGCTTTGGCTTGCCAGATAATTTTTGGGGAGCAGCTATTCTTTCGGCAAATCATATTTTAAATAAAATACCATGGAAGACAACGTCTAAGACTCCCAATGAACTTTGGAAAAACAGACCACCATCCTACAAATACTTAAAAGTGTGGGGGTGTCTTGCCAAAGTGGAAATTCCAAAACCGAAAAAGGTCAAAATAGGACCGAAGACTATAGATTGCATATTCATTGGATATGCTCATAATAGTAGTGCATATCGATTTTTGGTGTACAAATCTGAAATTGATGACATTCATGAAAACACCATTATCGAGTCTCGAAATGCAAGATTCTTTGAACACTTATCCTCTAAAAACCTCTATTGAAACAAGTACTCAAAAGAGGCCAAGAGATCCAGATACTCCCAAGGATAATGCTGATCAAAGAAAAATGAATGATGAAACTGAGATAGAGGAACCGAGAAGGAGCAAACGACAAAGGACCTATAAATCCTTTGGACCTGATTTCTATGCATATATGATAGAAAATGAACCTCTAACTTACCAGCAAGCAATGTCATCTCCTGATGCTCCTTATTGGAAAGAAGCCGTCAATAGTGAGATAGAATCCAATCTACAAAACCATACGTGGGAACTAGTGGATCTCCCTAAAGGATCAAAACCACTAGGATATAAATGGATATTTAAGAAGAAACTAAAGGCTGATGGCTCAATAGACAAGTATAAAGCAAGACTTGTAATAAAAGGATTCAGACAGAAGGAAGATCTGGATTACTTTGATACATACTCTCCAATTACCAGAATAACATCAATTAGGATGCTTATTGCAATCGCATCTATACTGAATTTGGAAATACACCAAATGGATGTGAAAACTGCGTTTTTGAACGGTGAACTGGAAGAAGAAATATATATGCAGCAACCAGAAGGGTTTCTAAGCCCAGGAAATGAAAATAAGGTGTGCAAATTAGTAAAATCTCTTTATGGCCTTAAACAAGCACCAAAACAATGGCATGAGAAATTTGATGAAACAATGTTATCAAATGGATTCAAAATAAATGAATCAGATAAATGCATCTATATAAAATGTATAGATGTTGGATATGTCATTGTTTGTCTCTATGTTGATGATTTACTGATCCTAGGAAATAATAAGGCCATAATAAAATCTATGAAGGACATGCTATCCTCTAGATTTGATATGAAGGACCTAGGAGTGGCCGATGTAATTTTGGGTGTAAAAATTATAAAGAAACCACAAGGATATGTGTTATCTCAGTCACATTACATTGCTAAAATTCTTGAAAAATTCAAGCAGTATAATATAACTACTGCAAAATCACCAGTAGATATGAACCAAAATTGGGTAAAGAGCACTGGTGATGGTATATATCTGCTTGAATACTCTCGTATACTGGGAAGTATTATATATGTCATGAATTGCACTAGGCCTGATATTGCATACGCTCTAAGCAAGCTAAGTAGATATACCAGCAATCCTGGTAAAATCATTGGAAAGCAATAATCAGAGTCCTAGGATATCTAAAGTACACACAAAACTATGTTTTGCAATATGATAAGTATCCTTCAGTAATAAAAGAATATAGTGATGCCAATTGGATAACGGGCTCAAATGACACAAAATCCACAAGTGGATATGTGTTTACATTAGGAAATGGAGCAATTTCGTGGAAATCATCCAAACAGACTTGCATAGCAAGGTCAACAATGGAATCTAAGTTCATTGCTCTAGATAAAGCCGCGGAAGAAGCAGACTGGCTTAGGGGAGTTTTAGAGGACATTCCAAATTGGGAAAAACCAGTATCTCCAATATGTATACATTGTGATAGTCAGTCTGTTATAGGAAGGGCAAATAGTACATTGTATAATGGTAAATCTAGACATATTCGTCGTAGGAATAAAACCATAAGACAACTTCTCTCTAATGGAGTTATCACTATAGACTATGTAAGGTCAAAGGATAACATTGCGGATCCACTAACTAAAGGCTTGCCTAGAGAGGAAGTTCAAACCTTATCGATGGGAATGGGTTTAAGACCTATAATCTAAAAGTTTTTCTAAACGGAAACCCCACCTAGTTGACTGGAGATCCCAAGGTCTAGGTTCAAAGGGACAACTAAGTTTATAGATAAACTTAATCCACTGTTAAAATACAAACCATTCCTATGATAAGTCAGTGCACAACCCGTCGGAGAATAGGATAAGCTTAGCTTTTAATGATGTCTATACTGTGGTGTTATAAAAGACCCAGGTGGAGTATTACGGGATACTATTTACAGAATCACCTACGTGAGTGTGAAGCCGCCTCAAAAAGAATTGTAAGGTCGAATTCTTTAAACACTCATGAGACCAAGCAGGTCTTCATGGCAAAAACGAACACAAACAGAGAACCAAGGGGTTAAGAAACAGTTAATGTGTGTAATCTTTATAGACTTACACAAAAGGCTTACAGTTCAAAGACAATCTAGTCCACTGATTCGCAAGTAGGTTATAACGATAAAAACTAGGAAAAGTTCAAGGCCATTGTGCTACTTTTACCGATGCGTTAAATGTTTCACAAAATTTAAGAACAAACTAAAGTAACCTCTCATTCATGTGGGGGATTGTTGGAAATGAATGAGAAGGTTAGGGAAGAAGAGGCTATGTGGTAGTGGAGAAACAGAAAGAAACAAAGTCCCACATTGTGCGTAATTTGTGGATACATCTCCATAAATACAAAAGCCCCACATGCTATATCAAGCAAATGACATGAGCACATAAGGACTTGAATGAATGGGCTATGTAGGCTTTGGGCCTTCATATTAAATATTAAAATATCAAAGATAAGGGCCTAGGGCCTTGGGGCTCTTGGGGTCTCTCGTGATAAAATGGGCCGCCGACAGTTAAAGTGTGCGGAAAACAGTATTTTTACGCGGGTGCGTCCGTTCGCCTGAACAGTGATCGGATGCGACCGTTTGAAACAACGTGCCCGTACGGACAGTCGCAACTACCCAGAAAGGCACCCCTCCACCGCTATATATAGGCAGTCTGGCAGAGCCATTATCATAAAAAAAAATCATTCTGTCTTCTTTTCTTCCATGAGAGTCTGTTCTTATAAAACTCACTTGAGTTCGTTGTTGCTCTGCGATTGTGAGCGCTACATTGCAGAGATCGATCCGTTTCATCTTGAGAAACAATTGCTCACGTACCTTTAGCGCTGTAGAGGGGGTAATATTGTTTTAAGGAAACTGATTATTCTGAACTCGGACAGTACTAACAGGTACTCCTCTTTACTTCTGTTTTGTAACTGCTCTCTGCTGTTGCAAATCCGGTCACGCTTTCTGCCGTTACTAAATTTGAATATATTTCACAATAGTAACGCTTCTTGACATGACAACTGGATGGTGACAATTTATTGATCGCTATCGAGTTCGTGCTATATTTGCATTATTACGAACAACAATCTTATCTTATTTTAATTATTAACTTTGCACTTTTCTTTGTCAGCTTGTCAGCTCTTTTATTGATGGTTACATTGAAGAAACTTGCAAGCATAGGTTGCACTATTATTTTCTATGATGTATCAGAGCAGCACGGAAGCGTCGGACTCTTTGATATAATTTGTTTGCTTTCAAAGGGGAATACATTACTTCCTGGTGAAACGTTGGCTTGTTTGCAGGTAGCTTATTAGTGTTGGTTAAATTTGTTGCATCCTTTTCTTATCCTAAAAGATAAAATGTTGTCCTTTTGTACTAAATTCACAACACATGTTTTTCTGTTACTAATGTGGCATAATTGAACTTAATGATATACTTTATGCAACACTTTTTAAATGCAGGATTTCCATTCTCCATCATGCAGCGCCCTTCAGATCATTTTCTACATGTAGTCAATACAGACATTGATAGGATTATAGCCATGTGCAAGAATCTACAGGTATAAGCTGGTTCAAACCAGATTAATGTGACATATTTTATAACAAATGCTTCATGTTTGTAAGGTTGTAAGTATTGTCCATATAAGCTGGTTTACTAGATATTATTCCTAGAACTGATCAATTGGAGTTGGAATATTACAGCCTATGCATATTGTTAGTTGTGTAAAATTTGAGCATTCTAACGTTAAAATCTTTTGGAATTTAATGTATATTCTCATAAGAAATGGTATTAAATCCTATAACTGTGGTCAACTATAACATGTCGCAAATCCCCGTTAGCGCTGATGATTTTTTGTAGTATGACATCAAGTTAGATTTTAACTTGTAGGACAATTAATATTTGGGACCGAGAGAGGCATGGAAGTTCCCAAGACTATACGCCCAGAAGGACAACCATTATAGATGACTGGAGCTGCCTTAAGTCCATGGTAAGTGTTTCAACATTTCAGTTTTCAACTCCTTTATTTTTCTATCACCGATAATGTCATATGTTTATGTAGTAATCACACATGATATGATGGTACAAAGTGCTGTTGTTGTATTTGATTATGCTGAAATAACCATGTTAATGCACAGGTTCCGGGGTTTTGAGGCTCATTGCAGGTCTCTATCCCAATATGGGATGAAGTACATGAGGTAACTAGCGAATATATGTAACACTGACGTAGAAAAGGAAACAATGTCTGAGGTTGCTTCCCAAGCTTGCCCTTCTATTCCAGGTAACATTTGGAGTTCACTATACAATGGTTTCATTTAAATCAAACTTATTGTCCCTTTATCAATAGTAACGAGGTGATCTCAAGCTTCTAGTTCGGGCATTAGATTCTGAAAGAGCATTCACAAGAGTTGCAGTTGTCCAAACGACTATTGGTCGTGTAAGTTTCCTGGCTAATTGTTTTAAGTTGAGCTAAGTTTTGTCATTTTCTCATGGTCAATTTTTTGCCATCCCTTGGCAGTTTGAAAATTAATTTCAGTTAACTGCATGTTATTCAATATTAATAGAATTGGCCACTTAGAACTACTATGGTCTTCTTGAATTGGAGAAGTTAAACGCATGCTATTCATCTTTCTTTCACAACTAAGTTGCATTAAATTTCATATCAAAACTCAAAACAAATGTTGTATGTTACTATGTATATCATACTTATGTAGTTATTTTGTGTTCTGTTCTGTAGAATGTAGCTACATGAAGTCTGATAAATCCTGCAACAATTTTGTATCTTAACTCGATTCGGGTAAGAAAATCCAAGGACTACATGCTTTAATGTGATCCATATTTTGTCTAAATGAAGTTTAATTAAGAAGAAAATAAGCATATTTGCAGGTTCCAGCAGCGACTGCATACACTGCCTGTGCACATTTAATTTATTAATAATTTTTTCATACTAGCTTTACACAGCGATGGTTTTAAAAGTTTAAGTGTAACACTGTATGTATGTCCCAAATTTTCATAATTTTGTCTTATGGAAATCAGGGGCGGACGCACATACTGCTGAGCTAGGGCCAATGCCCTATCTCAAAGTTCCAAACTCAATACAACAAACAAGATTTCCACAGCCTGCCCCAGCTGAGTTGTGAGCTCTGCCCTAGCTGAACCACCATGCTAGGTCCGCCACTGATGAAAATAATATTTCAGACTACAAAAACAGACATATAAACCTGGGATATATCACTATTTGTCATTCCTGAACATCCACAACCTTGGATTACATTTAGAACAATGCTTTATGTTTCATTGTCATTGTTCTGATTATTAGGCATACAAGAAATTTTACTCAATTTTTTGTTAATATTAGTAACATCATATTGTGGAATATTTTTGTTGTTGTTGTTTATCTGGCATGATTGAATTCCTTGTTTTATCTTCCTATACACTATCAAAGGCTCTACTTGAGCTCTATTAAGCTCTGTCCAAGCTCTGTTTTCAAGCTTGGTGTCCCTGCTCCAAATGTGTTACAGCGCTTTGCCTTTTTTCTAGTGTATTTTATTATGATGTCTGGGATTTACAGATACTTCCGCTCTTTTTTCATACTAGCTTTACAGATACATTGATGACATATGTTTGTTAGCAACTGTAACGACCTGGCATGTATACATACACATGCATGCTTATTTAAGGGTCCATAACTCAATAATGTTTCCAGCATGCATTAGTTAGTATGCAAATGTGTTGGGAAACAATGGCTGAGTCACGTACTTTGTCGCTTTCTTGAAGACGATTCGGCGATCAGGTCGGTGGTGCAAAACCAGTTCGTACTTCCGCCGCCGCCTCTAGGATAAAATAGCCTCTCTAAAATGAATAACTGATTTGCTTTGCACAACAAATCAGTGCAGATTTGCACTTTCGAATTTAACTGCTTGAAAATTTCTGGAAGAATATTTTTGGGACTATTCACAAATAGGAGGCATCATAAACTTATTTCATATTTTAAATAATTCATAAAATTTCCAACAATCCCCCACTTGAATTTTTAAAATGATATCGAGCAGTTTCTAAAAACATAAGACTGTGCATAAACAAAGGTGTCATTTGACTTGATACGTTGCGTAGTGAATAAGATTCAGTTTTTACTAGAGTGACACGTAGTCTTGAAGTCTATTCCTGACATCAAACCACACACAATCTTTTCTATAGTGCAATCAAATAAGCCCGTGCGTTTATGGCCATGCACGTCTATCCCAGTTTAGTGAACGCTCTAGAAGTTTTGCCCAAAACTTCATAGGAAACGGCCACATTTCCACATTCACAAAGGTGAGTCTATCAAGAGCACTCCTGGAGGTAGGTACTCCACTACAAATAGAGTATAGATCTCATTAAGAGTTTTTATTAACTCATCCTCTAATCACTTCAGGAATACATACTTCTTAATCTAAAATTTAGCATGTTCATCTACTATCACTACACAACTTGTTTTTACCCATTGAACCTAGTTCTTGGGATCTCCAGTCATTTAGGTCAGGTTACCATTGTGCGTGATTCCACAATCATAGGGCAATAGTCCCATTCTTTTATTAAGGACTTTCTTTCTGGACAGTCCTTTCGTCAAAGGTTCTGCCATATTATCATCACCTTATATGTGATGTTCTCTAACAATACTGTGCATACGACTGTCATTTCTTACCGTTGTAATATCGGTTCTATTTTTCTTTCAATAGTCGTCAAAATTTTTTTTCATCACTATATATGTGATGTTCTTTTACAGTATTGTGCTTACGACGTCGTTTTCTACCATTGTTATAACGGTTCTATACTTTTTGCAATAACCGCGGAACTATCACAATCGATTACCCCACTAGTGTCTATTTTTTCCATATAGGGATCTCAACTAGCAGATTTCTTTAGTTCTCTGTTTCTTCACTAGCTGTTGCTAGTGCTATTATCTCAGTCTCTATAGTAGACTATGTCAAATTAGTCTGTTTCTTGGATTTTCAAGAGACATCTTCTCCAGCGATGCTAAATATATAGCCGCTGGTCGCTTTTGAATCAACAGATAAAGTATTCCGGTCTGTATTAGAATATCCTTCAAGTACAGCTGGAAACTTTTCATAATGTAATCCAAGGTTCATGGCTCGTTTAAAGTATCTTATGACCCTTTCAATAGCATGTCAATGCTCTATACTAGGTCTACTAGTTAACATGCATAATAATCCCACGACATAGGCAATGTCGGGTCTAATACAATCAGTGGCATCCGAAGGCAGCCAATGATGCTCGCTTACTTTGACTGTCTTATACCTTCACAAGTGTTCTTAAATATATTTGCACTGGGATCGCATGATGTATATGCAGATTTACAGTCAAAGTAATTGTCTTTCTTTAGAGACTTCTCAATATAATGAGATTGATCCGAAGAAAATCCCTTTTTCGGACCTAGTAATTTTAATATCAAGGATT